>JAYMFT010200276.1:0-11685 GCA_038088735.1 Panulirus argus
GAGAGAGGGAGGGAGGATCTCGTATGTGCAACATGAGAGCCAGATCCAGAGCCGAGGGCCACGCTGGTCAAGGGCGCCGCCGCCCGAGTTTTATACTCAAATAAACAGACGGAGAAACGTTGACTCACCCCGGGGTGGGTGGGAAGGGAGCTCCCGAGTGATCCTACTTCGCCGTGTTTGCTCACACTTGATGAGCTTCTTGAGCAGTCGCCGAGGATATTAATGGCGATAAGAGACACCTCTTTCCCCCTCCCCCCCCCTTCCTCTCCTCTCTCCGCCCCCTCCTCCTTCTCTTCCCCCCCACCCCCGGGAGTGGTTGGGGGAGGGGGAGGGGATGGAGGTGTCCGAGACGGCGCTTCCAAGTGGGGAGCCGGTGTTGCATCTCAGGGTATCGAGTTGTTGTGCGTGTAAATGATAATGATGACAGTGATGATAATGACGATAATAGCAATAATGATGTTGATAATGACGATAATAGCAATAATGATGTTGATAATGATGATAGCAGTGGTAATGATAAAATTAGTAATGATAATAAGAGTATAACAATAGTAATTATAAAGATAATTGTAATGGTACGTGATGGTATTTTGTATAGCAGTTATAATGATGATAGCTTTAATGATAGGAATCAGCATATTTTCTTATTAAACATTCAGGCAAAGGCTGAAGATGTAGTGAAGATAGTGTGTGTTTTCCATAACGAGGGGAGTGCGGGGATTGTCAGACAGACATTGAAAATTATTTTAAGGTGTTCGTTGGTTGGTATCTCAGAGGCCCTTCTGGGATGCACAGTGGATTTGCCAGGGATACCGAAAGAGATCAAGCTCAATGCAGTTGTGGTGCCGAACTTCAACTAGGAGACGAGGGGTCTCAGGTGGCAGTTGGTGACGGTGGCGGGGATGGTGCCGTAGCTTCTTTCCAAACACTCGGATGCTGTCCAGATGATGGATGGCTGGCAAGAGCTGTATGGTCCAGTGGGTTTAGCTTCTCTTGATTGGTGGTGTAAAAGGGACCAAGGATGATCTTGTCTGCCCCCTGACCCACCTCTTTTTGGGAGGGATAGCCTGTGTTGTGTGATGGATAGGGAGACCAGGCGTGGGGAGGCACAGAAGAGCTTGGGAGGAATGAGAACTGTATAGATGTTTTCGAGCATTTAAAGTACTTAAGCAGGGAATTCCAAGTGTCTGGAGTCGTCTGGAGAATGTGAGACGATAGTTGGAGGATTTAATTAATGATGGTGCTGATGTATACCTTTCAGCTTAGTCTGTAGTCCTGAGTGACGTCGAGAAGCTTGGTGGAATTGCCGCCGTGTCGGTGTAAGCTTAACTCACAACAAAGCTCTCACAGAGTAAGCCGAGGGAGTCGGGGTGGTGGCAGTGGATTGTTGCTCGGCGAGAGAGTTGGTGGGTATGTTGAATTCGACGTCGGGAAGGCATACGAAGTCTTCCAATCACTGGGTCATTTCGACTGATTGAGGGAGGCCCTGATTGGTGAAGCAGAGGGTTCGTTTGGTTACTATACGGGTGAAGTCTTACTAAAGTGAGTCTTAACAGATTTGGGGTCAGACCAGCAGGTGTAGAAGCAGGTAAGCCGGTGGACAGGCAGATGTGTGGAGGCAGGATGGCAGGTTTGAAAGTAAATGTCCATATAGGAAGGCAGATGTATGGAGGCGGTTAGAATGAAAGCATGTTAACAAATGTCAGGTGTGTCTTACAGGTGTAAAGAGAGGCAAGGAGATGTGGAGGCATTTAGACAGGTGTACAGGGAGCTAGGTAGGTGTGGAGGCACAGAGAGGTATTTTCGGAGGTAGCTAGGTAAACGTGGAGGCCATAAGACAGGTGTAAAGGGAACCAGCCAGGTAGGCATGTATGGAGGCAGGTAGGTGTGAAAGATGGTAGGCTGGTATGAAAATACGTGACTAAACAGGTGTGGAAGCAGCTTGATAGGTACACAAGGCATATGTGGAGGTCCCCCTGTAGGCATATTTAGAGGCGAGCATGTGTGTGAGTCAGAGGACGTGCGGCAGGTGTGGCTTGGCGACTGACGCCATTTGGGAGTCGTGGGAAACCTGACGAGGCCCCAGCAGGCGGCGGCGACCACCACCTGTGGACCACCTCTTGTCCCGCAGCTGCTGTTGCTTGGCTGTCCTGCCGGTCCGTCCCTTCCTCTCCCCTCTCCACCAGTCAGGTCCGACAGCGGCGCCTGGAGTGTACGTATGACCAGGGCAGCTTATGGAAAGTGCGGTACGTTAATCTCTTGTAGAGCGATGGTAAAGATCCTTAATGGTTAGATGAAATACCAAGGCCATTATACCCAAGAGTCATGCTTGGGGGTTCCTACTGCCGTGAACAAGGAGTTAAGAGCCCTTGTTCGATAGCTGGGGGCGTCGGAATCCTTGACGTTAAGCTTTGAGCACTCAAACTGAAATGTTTGAACTTCGCACGCAAGCGTCAGTTTACAGGCACGTTTGGACGAGTGGAAACGGTTTAACCTAAACTCTTTGTGGACAGATGGGAACGTTTAAACCCCTTCTAGTTTGTTGATCACATGAATTATGCGTTTATAAGTGGGAGCGTTTAACTCCATCTCGATTTGTAGCCCAGGTTGTGACATAACTTCTGCACGTGGCTGTCTTAAACAACTGTCTTGGTTAGAGACAGCAGAACTGACTGGCTCAGAGTTGAGGGTGACCCCTTTGTCTACAAGTGGAAGCGTTTAAAAGCCCAACTACGGCGTCTCGCTAATACGTAATGGACTGTCGCCCCCTTTTACATATTCTCGACGAAGTGTAAAGTCTTAAAATGTTCCGTTTGTGTGAGAGATTGAGTTGCAGATCAACGCGGGGTAACAGAGTTGCTTGTCTCGTCTTAGCGACGAAGCAACAGGCGAACGGCGGCCTCATCTGCGCACATGCAGTCTCTATCTGTTACGTATATAATGCATCGAAACCAGAGCCAACCATCCACAGCCAAGCCCCACTCACACACAGGCTACTCACTCCAGGGTTACCCCTTGTCCGCTTCATGTGCACTGACTGGTTCTGCCATGATTCATCATCCGCTTCAGGACTTTGGTTCTGCCATGATTCGTCATCCGCTTCAGGACTTTGGTTCTCCCATGATTCATCATCCGCTTCAGGACTTTGGTTCTGCCGTGATTCATCATCCGCTTCAGGACTTTGGTTCTGCCATGATTCATCATCCGCTTCAGGACTTTGGTTCTGCCATGATTCATCATCCGCTTCAGGACCTTGGTTCTGCCATGATTCATCATCCGCTTCAGGACTTTGGTTTTGCCATGATTCATCATCCGCTTCAGGACTTTGGTTCTGCCATGATTCATCATCCGCTTCAGGATTTCACACTTACGCGCCTCAGCCACGGGGAAGACTTGACAGTTCAGTGCAACCAATTTTTTTTTTTTTTTTTTGCGTCGCCTTAACACGGTTTTGGAGACGAACCGTGTGTTGGGTTTTTGTTTAGTCTAATGAAAGGGAAAATAAATGCCCGGCAGCTGCAGGTCGCGTCCGACCGACGACGGGTCCCACGATAGTACTGTAAACAGACGAGGAATTCCGTCCTTGACGTTGGTTATTTAGTTTTCCCTATCGTTGTTCCTCGGTTGCTTTGGACTCTGTGAGTCCTGTTTTCTGTGATTACACCGTCAGGCCTGTGGTATGGCCACGAAGACTGGTGATTAAGGTGGTAGGCTAACTGTTTTAGGCCTATATGTGACCAGGGGCTGATTTTATTCAGATAGGCTACCCTATCAGGCCTCTGGTATGGATGGATACGAAAAGACTCGTTTACTTTAAGATAGTTGGCTATCTTGTCAGCCTTATGTCGTGATTAAGACAGATCACCAACGTAGGAGACAACATTTGTTCGTCCCGTTAGCATGATCGCCTAGAATGACCATCATTACATTGTAGTGATTATGGTCGTCAGATACAGCAGGAGTTGTTTTAAGCCCAAGTTTCACTGCCGTTACGTAACAACGTGCCGGTAGTCTGGTGATAGTCAGCTGGCATCCCATGTGATTCACGTTAGCCCAAGGTCGGGTTCAGAGGCCTCTGACAACGCTGGGTAAAGTGTCCGGGACAGTTGATGCTTAATGTTGCCTGCAGGAGCACTCGCTTACGGGAGAACCCCCAGGTCTCCCTTCGAGTGGTGGAGCCGCTGACCAGTGGTAGATATGGACTGAGAAGAGATTAAGACGAGGCTTTTTTTTTTTGTTGTTGCTGGGTTGGATGAGGACAGCTTAGTACGTGGGGTTGAGGACAGGTTAAACCAGAGTCCCTACTGGTATTGGTACGTGGGATCGAGGACAGGCTTAACCAAGCCTTCTGCTGGTGTTAGTGTGTGGGATGAGGATTCGTTAAACCAGTCTCCTGCTGGTATTGGTAAGTTGGACGGGAACATGTTAAACCAATCTCCAGCTGGCATTGGTACAGCCAGTCTTCTATTGGTGTTCGTATGTGAGGTGAAGACAGGTAAACCAATTTCCTGATTAGTATTGGTACCTTGGGTAAAGGTAGTTTAAAACTGTCTCCTGATGGTATTGGTACTTCTACTGCTGGTACCTACGGTGACGATAAAGAAAGCGACGTTTCATCCGATTTCATACGCCACTGTGTGAGCACAGAGTAGGCGTAGCCACCTATCTATCTCTGTTAGTTTGTAAGTTGATCGACAGAGTCTACCACGTCTAGCGCACCCCAACCCTACCTCAGAGAATACGCTGGTCGTACAGACGACCATCTCCCTTGTCAAAAAAAACCCTTTGCAAATCTCTCGAATGAAGTTGAAACGTTCCTCTGATGTACTGGAGGATAAATAAAAGTTGCTGTTGCCGAAAGTTTGAGTAATGGAGCGAAAAATGGTGTATCGAGGCCTCGGAGGAATCATCACGCGATGTGGTGCGTTCGGAACACATCCCCAGCGGTTACCACCTTGCTAAAGTTTGGCGGTTCGAGCTAAGTTAGGAGTTAGCGGTTCAGAGTTGATTGTGATTTTATTAACCTTTTTAAGGTGTTTAACTAAGTTTAATCGTTTAATATTTTTACAGTTTATTTTAGAATTATATGAGTGTTTTTCTTATGTTCAGTATGATAGTTATGATGATTGCACGAATAGGTTAGTATTATTGTTAGTTTTAAAGCACCACAGTATGAGGAATTCAGATTGAAAACAAGCACTGTTGTGCCTGCTGTAAGATGATACGTATTGTGGGCAACAGGGGTACCTAGTGACAGCACTAGGATCCCGATTCCTCTATCAAGGAATAAACTATTGAAATCCGAATCGTAATGAGATAGAAGCCCTATTTATTCAATTATGTTTCACTTGTATGCTGAAATGAAGAATTAAGAGCGTACTTTAATTCACGTATGAATTAAATACGACATTACTGCTCATGTGGTTGAGCGCTAGGTTAGGTTGGTCATACGGGTAAAGCTTTGGTTCGTGATGCCTTGGAGACTGATGATTACCGATCGCTGGACGAGTCCACCGCTGGTTCAGGAAGCTTTTGAAGTGTTTGGGTACCCCATGGACGAAGAGCTAGGGCCTAATTACGTAAATGTATGTAAATGAGTCTGTAAATGTACTTCATTATATTTAATTTCCTGACTTCTTTGTCCGAATGCATGCGTGTCACCGCCACACAACACACTTAATGTGACGAATTATATCGAACAACGTAACGGCCCGGTAGCGAGCGAGAACCACCACCACCACCACCGGGCGTGGGGGCAGGACGCGCGGCGACGGTTGGTGCGCTTGGCTGTGTTTTACCTGGGCGTGTGGGCGCAGTGAGCCAGTGCGCCCGTTGCACGCTTAATGGAGACAACCCCCAGTGTATATACAATAGATGATTATTGTCTTGCAAAACTTGTAAAGCTGTTTGAGGGAAAAGGAACCCATGTTTATAGAATATGGAAATATTTGAGAAACTGTGTATGATAAGTTAGATCCCAGGCAGATAAATGAAGACTAATACTAGAGTTGCAAGACGGCGGAGTACTGTAAGCAGTCATATCGAGACGAACGACAAATCTAAAGTGTCTGGATATAAATATATCGAGGCTGATGAGCAACAGTTGAACATATGACCCGTCTCTGTCTGTATCATGGCGTCCTCAGGGTATATTTCAGGGGGGGGGGTTAAAGTTGACAGATCTGGCGACTTACATGTTTTGACTGGTAAAATTTATAGTATGGAATAATTTTAAGAGAATTCATATAGAAGTGTAAAATGCATGAATGACGAATTAAATACTGAATTTTTTATTCTTTCATTTGATGTAATTTTTTCCTTTAACTTTCCATAAACAGTTAAGAGGGCAACTGCCTTTTTGCTCCCTCCCTCCCTCCTCGACAACTGTGGGTCTGGGGTGGCGGCGGCCAGGATCCTCACACAATCGCGTTAGAGCCACCCAAGATGATTCCCGGACTGAGAAACACACGCTATAGCCGGTTAGACGACTTCGAGTGATACAGCTCGGAAAAAGAAAGTGAAGAGCGCATATCGTAAAGGTTATGACTGACAATGTTAGAACTGAACAACTGCTCATGGTTTATCTCTGATCTCACTCTTAGTAATGGGTAACAGGCTTTGAGGCATTTTTTTTTCTACCTTTTTTTTTGTTTTCCTTCTTCAGGGAGGATTGTTAACACGTGCAGTGATTCACTGGTTAAAGTGGTGGTTCGGTGCACTTCTCAACCCGTCCAGGACTGACATTATTTGCGCCTCCTTAGTCACAGATGAAATCCACATGTGTTTATCTCTAAGCCATTTGTATGATACCCTACTCTTACCACACACTAACCTCTCTTGTTTGTGGCGTCTTCCTCCATCACAAAAGGCCTGAAAACAAAACCAGTTGACTGTTGTTGTTTGCCGTGCCTTGTATATGTGATATTGTTTACGTAGATTGAAATATTTTGGGCGTGGTGGTTGTCGCGCACTCGCTCGTTATGACCGGCGATTATGGTTCTGCCGCAGGGGGATTTTAAACTTCGACCTTGAACTGTACAAGTAGTTTAGACTCAGTGGTCACGCTGGAGTGTTGTGAGACTGTATAGCTGGTGTAACCAAACACGGGGAGGGGGCGCGCATCGTGGCCCGAAGCGTCGTCACAAGAGTAATGCGAACCGCTGGAGACCGTGGAATGTGTATATATCGAGAGCTTATTGAAGGAGCGCTCTGTCGGGGTCGGGCCGGATTGCGGGTAGGCTATTACGTGCAAGATTTTTTGTCCTCTCGAATGCTGTACATGCTGTTACAACAAATTGACACACACACACACACACATACACACACACACACGCGGGGCCCCATTCAAGAGATGGGGCCCCCTACGAGTGTAACACACCCTCCCCGTACAGTACAAATAGTATTTACGTAATTACACATACAAACAGCTTTGTGTGTCAGATCAACCAATAGTTTTGGTTCGGTTATGTAAAGTCGTCATGGGTTCGTATGATTGCCTTTTTTTTTTTTTTTCCAAGCAGTGTTTACCGTAACTTTACATTAGACAGGTCCCCCGCGACCAAAGTTGGTCCCACGTAACTGTAATCAATCCAGTTTGCAGCGTAGCTTCTCTCTCGTCTAATGTTTCATGACTCATCCTACCTTGCGTCATTGCCTCGCTCGCATCTGACGACGTTTCATAACTATCCCTTCTGCAGCGCTGCCTCTCTCTCTCTCTCTCTCTCTCTCTCTCTCTCTCTCTCGTCAAGGCTGTTGTGATAACGAACCGTGCTGTAGCGTAGTGTGTGTTATCTATAGTCTTTCACAACATAGCCTGTCCAGTTTCAGATCACCACAACTAGGCATCACTCGGCTCCCCGTCCTATCTTTGACCAAAGTCATGTTGTTAATTAGATTCACTTGTGCCTCTGTTTCTTTTATTAGGGTGTTTATACGAGTGTGTGTGTGTGTGTGTGTGTGTGTCTGTGTGTGGCCTTAACACTGATGAACAGTGGTGGTCAGTATATTGCGACGTTTCTCCGTAATGCGACGGTCGTAAAACCTCTGATGCAGTGCATTGGGAAGGGTTAGGAGAAGGGGGGGGGGGAGGAGGCCTGTGTTGTTAGTGGAGGAGAGTTGGGTGTGGCCGGCTGGCTGTTAGGGGGGGTTGGTTGGTTGGTTTGGTTGGGGCTGTTGTTAGTTGGATGTGTCTGGCTTTTGAAGAAGGACTGGGTGTTGGTTGGTGGGAGTACCTGGGAGAAACAGATAACAAAGGTCCTGACGATGAGTGACGATTTTACCTGCTGGAAGACAGTAATGGTGTCCCAAGTTCCTAGTCTGTGTAGGAGGAGGAGGAGGAGGAGGTGGTAGGACGATAAAGCAAGAGAGCTCCTCGCCACCCACCGCCACAGATGGAAACAGGATAGTAAGGCAAAAAGAGGGCTCCTCCCAACACGCCAGTCCCTAAGGGATGCCGACAGGAAAATGGATTTTACAGAACATAGCGTAGTGTGGAGAGAATATAATAACATGGAAATCTGTTGGAAATGTTGGATAGAAATAGCACACTATATCTAGTCTGAAATCAGCATCCTGATACCTGTGGAGGAAGTATTGTAGTCGCTAATCAGCAGAAGGAAAAAATTGTTAAAATAACGCGGTATGATACGTTCGTGATGGATTCGCTAGTAATATCATAATTTTAGCTTCAGATCACTGTGTCTCGTTTCATAAAGGTTTTATTTGTAAATTGATGGAAGTTTTGTTGCTTTTCTCTGTATTTGTTCTAGATTATAGATTGTATTTTTAGCCATAAGACCTAACATTGTTTGCTTTAGCATATGCATCCGAGCATTGTTTTTGAGTATTTTAGCTCAGTAATGGTTATCTGTCTACTAAGGTATATTTCTTCTTGTACCTTTAATAATTGCTCATAGGACATTTCATTTTCGTGTTCGATATTTTGCTCACCAAGAAAAAGCACCACTTTGCATGCGCCTTGACTGAAGTCCCAATTGCCGTATCTCAGACCGACTGCATCATTTTGCCTGTATCTGTGTGAATCACTAACCAGTCTCCCTTTGTTTGGTGTTGGGTGTGTCTGGCTGGTGTTGGTAGTGGGTGGGTGGGAGGGTGGGATGGAGGAGGTGGAACAACTAGTGCACTCGTCCCTCCCCCCCACCCCCACCCTTTTTTTTTTTTACACATTTCTTTCACCCCTGGACGTGATTTATGTATTTTTATGTCGACGGTTCCAGTCACGGCCAGACGTCTCTCTCAAGGAGGACAGGCTTTGAATACAGGAAAAAAAAAAAAAAGAAAAGAGGGCCAAGGAAGAAGTGTAGGAGAGGAATAATGTAAGTTACAGAGTTTTTGTAAATGCAGAAGAGAGAAAGAGGTTTTGCTTGGCAAAATATTGTGAGATATTATTGTTGTTTGTGTGTTTCTGCCGGGATGCTTAAACCCAGTGGCACGGTAGCACTGGCTGGAACCCGCTTTTGTTGATTGGTGCTTTTTTTCTCTTATTTATTGGTCGAGAAATTACACTGTGCACGTGATGGATCTGCGGGAGAGTTGCGGCCAGCGGAGACTGGTTGGTGGTGGGGAGTTATGTGCGTTGTTTGGGGGCAGGACCTGTTGACTCCTTCCCACGCCACACTGCTGTCTTCTTCACCACACTCCAGTCTCCCTCAGCCACACTTGTCTCCCACGCCACACTGCTGTCTTCTTCACCACACTCCCGTCTCCCTCAGCCACACTTGTCTCCCATGCCACACTGCTGTCTCCCAGGCCACACTACTGTCTCCCACACTACACTGCTGTCTTCCTAGCCACACTCCCGTCTCCCTCAGCCACACTTGTCTCCCACACCACACTGCTGTCTCCCCCACCACACACACTCCTCTCTTCTTTTTTTTTTATCACGCACTCTTGTCTCCTTCAGCTTACACGTGTTTCCCTCGCGTCATAACTTGCCCACAGTCCACCCGTGTCCACCCGAGCTGCACAGCTCTGCTCCTTGACTTCCCCTGCCCGTGACGACCACACCTCTGCCCTGCCTCGCCACGGGTTAGCACGTCAGCCCCGGCCAAGGTCACGGCCAAGGTCACGGAGGAACTTGACTCCAATCCGTCCCGCCTGGTTGGTTTACCTCGAGTGATGATTCCCCGTCCCGAGTGTAACCTGTTGCTTGGAGCCGCCGCCGCCGCCGCCGCGGTGGCGATGGTGCGTGCAGTGCAGTGCATTGAGGGAGTAGATCTGCTTGTGTGTTTGGGGGGAAGGGGGGGGGGGGAGCCCGTATGCCACAGCTGAGTGTGACGCCCCCTGCGGCCCCCGCCGCCTTGCCCTCCCAAGGGCCTCCTGCTCTTGGCAACACACACAGATTGCGCTGACCTTGTCCCGGGGCAGATACTTATCAGCACCTGCGGCTGACCAGAGGCCGCAGCGGGCAGCCACTGCGGCCCGGGGTCAAGCCGCCGCAGGAAGCCGCTGCACCCGGTGTTTTCCTCTTGGGTGCCACTTGTCACCGGAGTGTTATCTCTTTTTTTTTTTTTTTCCTGGCCTCCGCCTCCGCCTCTCTCCCACCGGCTCCTTGAGCACTCTCTTACACCCCCCCCCCTGGTGATGTCATCGGGTGCTTTAAAAGTCTCCACAAGTGGCCACTCCTGACCCTTGTGGGGGGGTGGGTGGGACTGCAGGCGGACTACTGCCGGGGCGTGGGTGGTAGACACACACACACACACACACGGTTAATGCAGACAGCATACATAAATTAAAGAAGATGCATGACTGGAGAAAATGTTCAAGAGAAGGGATCCCACGAGCATATAACTCCCTCCCCATAAAGTACAAATTTGTAATTGCTATTCTGTCCTTTGCTTTGTGGGTCAGGAGTGTGGGAATATACTGTCCCCCCCCCCCCCGCAGTTAACCTCAAGTCATAAACCATCTGGTCTTCTGTTCTCTATGTTTCCCCTGTACTGTCCTCCAGCACATAACCTCGTTATAGACCATCAGGTCTTCTCTTGATTCTCTCTTCCATGTACTGCCCTGCAGCAGATAACCTCGTCGTAGACCGTCAGGTCTTGCACTGTGTGGCTTTTCTCATAACGTGTTGTTCCTCCACGTGACCCCTGAGAGTTGAGCTTTAGTTCGGGAGTTAAAGCTCAGCTCGTTCCGTCCAGTTAAGTTTTGTCATTTACTCTCTCACAGAAGCGTGAAATCTTCCGTACTTTTTCAGACCCATATATTGGGAATGGAGTTCATGATCAGAGATAGATCGAGATGGTTGATTGATCCAAGTCTGTCCTGATCCCTTCTCCAGCTTCGGCGAGATTAACCGGAGATGACCCCTCTTGTTTACCGGACTGTGATGGTTCCATAAACAGGCCAGTGCGGGTGGGGTGGGGTTGGAGGGGGGGATGGTGACCATGTGTATGGTATGCACTTGGTAAGTTTTGGTGGTGGTGGTGGTGGCCTTGTGTGGTGTCTTCTGACTCATGTTGGTATGCGCTTGGTAATGGCTAATGATGGTGACCATTCGTTGGTATGTACTCATTAATGGTAGGGTCCTGGTGGCCATGTATGGTTTCAACCTACTCATGGTAATGGTAAAATGCTGGTGAGAGTTTGGTATATATATATATATATATATATATATATATATATATATATATATATATATATATATATATATATATATTTTTT
>JAYMFT010200287.1:0-11685 GCA_038088735.1 Panulirus argus
GAGAGAGAGAGAGAGAGAGAGAGAGAGAGAGAGAGAGATAGAGAGAGAGAGATAGAGATAGAGAGATGGCGTGGGAGTGTGTATGTGGCCACCTGTGCACACTGGAGGGCTGGGGATGTACACACACACATATGTGCGTCGTGATGTGGCCTCCTGACTCACCACGTGCACCCCCGGGGTGGGTGGGTGGGTGTGGGTTGGTGGGTGGTGGGAAGGGAGTGCAGAGGGGAGGGGAGGAGGGAGGGTGGGGGAGCCTGGTGAGTCTGGGGAGGGGGGGGGAGGAGGAGGAGGGGGCGGGAGGGGAGGAGGTGTAGGTGGCATCGACCGTACACGCTGTAGGGCGACGTCCGCCACCCCTCACACGACGGCTCTCTCAGTCTCTCTCTCTCTCTCTCTATCCTTGTGTGTGTGTGTGTGTGTGTGTGTGTGTCATCCTCTCACCGTACAGTCATACAGGTGTAGTCTTACGGTGGTGGTGGTGGTGGGGGGGGGGAGGAGCCTATTCTCTTTATAAATCTCCCGTATCGTACTTTTTTTTCCTTTTTAATTCAGATTTCTGGACAGCATTTACCATCAATCATCCGGCTATAATATTCCACCCATCCAACCATCCATCATCCCGTTACTCTCTTCTCCTCCGCCGTCTTTTCTAACGAGTTCCTCGCTGCCTCGCTGAGACGTCTCGTTAATCTTTTCCTGATGACGTTAAGAAAAAAAAAAAGAAAGAAAAGGAACCTCCTCCCGCTCTCGACATTTATCAATTTTATTCAGGAACTTTGGGAGTCGTAGTCATGATTCCGCTTCTTTGTTCTCTCCGCCGGAGTCGGTAATTCCGTCGCCGCTGAGCGAGCTTCTTCCCCCTGTCGTTCGGCTCCCTTTATTTCGTGCATCGCCCTCGCTGGCCCTTCGCTGGACCTCTTTTATCGCTTCTATGCTTACCCAACATCTTCCCTATCAGCTCTATAAGCTTCTTCAACGCCTCTATCAGCTCTATATGCTTCTCCAACATCTTCCCTAACAGCTCTAACGCTTCTCCAACACCTTCCCTATCAGCACTATATGCTTCTTCAATACCATCCCTATCAGCTCTATATGCTTCTTCAACGCCCTTTCCAGAAGCTCTGTAAGCTTCTTCAACACCCTCTTTATCAACTCTAACGCTTCTTCAACACTTGCTCTATAAGTCTGTAAGCTTCTTCAATACCTTCTCTATCAGCTCTACCTCTTCTTCAACAACTATATGAGCTCCATGCTTCATCAAGACCTCTTTCAGCCCTATAGCCTTCCTAAACACGTTTTCTTTCAGAGCTTCGTGTTTGATCAAGTAGGGGTGGCTTAAAAATGAGATGGACACTGCCTACGTGTTCTGGCATGGTGTTGCGAGTTACTGTGAAGGGTACGACAATGTTTGCATGACATATGACACTGCTTTAATTCCATATGACACACTATTTTTTCCCACTCTTTTCATTCATTTTGCTTTGTTTTGTCATCAAGGAGTACTAAATAACTATTGTGTAAACGTACCAGTCTACCATTATCAATGAGGTACCATAATCACCCTCACTACCGTGGTACCATACTTTCACCCCTGTGGTACCATACCTCGAAATCGTCTACATACTCCCCTCAACCTAACAAAACCCTCTCTAACATATTCAATCTCTAATTCAAAGACATAAGAAGAGCGAAACACGGTCCTACCCTGTGTTAATCCATCTTTACAAAAACCCATACAGACTGATTCCTAACACCAGCGGAACCAGGTCACGACAGTTCGAATCTTGTATATATATCGTAAGGGGGAAGAAGCAGCCTAGAACAGCTGGGTCCTAAAGGGTAAGAAGTGGACAGAGGGCGTTCCACAGAGGGAGGGAGGGAGGGAGCGGAAGATTTAAGACCGCCAGCGTTGCAGAAATGAATAGGGGAAAGAGCCAGGTAGGTCCAGGGGCTAAGGTGGGGTGGGGTGGCTCCCACTCCCCCAGATGGTGGTCAAGGCGGTCCTGGGGGAGGGGGGAGGTTCGTGCTGAACCAGGGAATATGGATGGAGTGGTCAGGGAAGGACCATGGAATGGTCCGTGGCGTTTTTTTTTTTTGTTTTTTTTTTAAGCTTGCTTACATCATGTGTACTTCTTTCCGTGTATTTCCAGTTTTTGGCTCCAGTCAATTCAATGGAAAGATGATCGTTACTATCAATATCATTTGCAAATAGCGAAAAAACACGCATGCAAGAACATTTTACATACACCTCACAAACACCTTACATAACTCACACACACATACACACACAAACCACCCCCACCCCCAACCCCTCCCTCCTCCCTCCCTCGCTCGGCCTGACCTTGACACGTCAATATACCCCCGCCTCTCGCCGGCCAAACTTCCTTTCATGGTCTGACACTCTGGAAAGTTTAATAACATCGCCGGCCGAAATTGGCGGCTCAGGCCGAAAGCCCTTTGCGATGTGTGACGTTGTTTGCGAGGTGAGGACGGGATGGGGAGGGGAGGGTGACGCTGGTGGTGGTGGTGGTGGTGATGGTGGTGGGGGAAGAGGGGGAAGGGAGAAAGAGGTCGGGGGGGAGGGTTGGAAGTTGGCAACGGTGGGGGGGATTATTGCTTCTTAGGGGAGGGAGGATGGGAGTACCTTAACCACTTCAACACGACGGTGCGACCCTTGAACACGACGTAACGACCCTTGAGTACGACAGAACGACCCTCAGGTATGGTTGCCTAGCCTTTTGGGGGTCACATCAAACGCCAGGTCATCATACACAAGTTCCCGTCCTGTTCAAGAGTCGTACCGTCGTGCTTAAGGGGTCCTACTACTGTCTGTCGTGCTCAAGGGGTCACATTGTCATGCCCAAGAGGAGGGGAAGGGGGGGGGGTAGAGGTGCGTAAAGAAGGGTTAACAACACTACAAAACTCCTCTCGTAAAACTAAACTAGTTTAGAGAATGAGATCCTCCTTGTCGTCTCTTTATTGGTTTCCAAGTCCCTTAAGAAAACAAACAAACTCTTACGTAACTACCTCACAAACAAACATACACACACACACACACACACACATACACACACACACAAACGCATCAATAAATACGAACGCACGCATCTATTCATTACTAAGACACCACATACAAGTCAAGTGCACACAGGAAGGTCAAACAGACAAAAGAACACACACACACACACAAAAAAAGGCAAGGACAGTGACAAACACAGACACATAGGCAGAAAAAAACGAATGTGTATTCATACAGAGACGAACAGATGAACAGATATACGTAACAGTCAAGTAAAGAGATGCGAGACGGGACACTCAAACACACAAAGAGGTGAAGGCAGACAGGTATATATATGGAGACATACACAAAATGATCACATGTAGACAGCAAAGGGACGGGGCATAGGATCCAGCACAGACGCAACGGCATGAGACACAGAAACACTGGTACACAGAAAACACAGACAAGTACCCACAGACGACGAAACGAACATTACAGCAATTAAGAAAAAACACAGACACACAAGCGAAGACATTTTTTCAAACGCGCGCTGGGCAACCGACAGCGAACGAAACTGTTGCCAACTTAGCATATCATCGGTCCATTTATCCCGGGGGTGAAATTCCATCTGAGAACCTAAGGGCTGGCCCTGGGACGGAGCCTTGGCCGCCAAGAAATACAAATTCCAACGGAGTTTAAGAGAGAGACTTCCAGCTTACGTCTGACTTCATTCCTTTTCACCCGTTAAGAACGAATTTTTTTATATTCTCCCTCGCTCACGACTGGCAATATATCATCCTCTTCCAGTAATTATAAAGTTCGTTCTATGTATCAGTTCATATATTGATGGGTAATCACCGATGCACACAACACCAGACCCAGAATTCATATAAAAGGAGAAACTCCCAAGAAAATGTGGTTTAAGTGAGTGAACTGTCTAAAAACATTAAAAAAAAAAAACCGATTTGCCATATTATGATATAAACCCCTAACCCCCCACCCCATCAGGTTAATCTTCCAATCACGTTGCCAGTCACTTCATCATACGTTCACTAAATACACAAATAAATAAATGGTAATCAGGCAATCATAATAAAATGATTTATACCTTGAGAAAGAAAGAGAAAAAAAATGTATTTGTTGCTACGCGTAAAAGAGTAACTCGCTATGTTGTTACACCGCCGTGCTGACAACCCCCTCCTATCCCATTACGTTGCTATGTTGATAACCCAGTAATGCAGTGACCCTCCTCTGTTAACAAGTCCCTGTGTTGCTACGGCTCCTGGGCGCTGTGGACCCCAGCGGTCAATTATTCATCGCGGGCAATAGTTATCGTTGCTGCTCTCGTGTGCAGAATATTATTGCAACATCCATCCTAGGTATGAAAAGAGGTATAAAGAATATGACTGACTGCCTAGCCTAACATGCAATACAGAGGATATTCTGCCTTTGGGCAGACCAGCGCGTAGTGCTCACTGCGGGGAAATTTAGTTAATAACGATTCGTGTGAGTGAGGCAGGAAAAAAAAAAAAAAATAGACGCCAACCTGGGCCACAGATGGGAACTTGACGGGCTCTGAAGTGCTGGCTTACTTGACCACCGTTTGTAACCAGAGAGAGAGAGAGAGAGAGAGAGAGAGAACCAAAGCTAAGAGCTCTTCGATTTTTCACAAATGTTTTTAAACACACATACACACACACACTCATTCACATACACCCGTATAAGCACACACACACGCACACACACACACACACACACACACACACACACACACACGCACCCACTCGTTTCAAACCGTTTCATAGAGTTTCATGATCACGCCATATCGCAGCTGACCCACACAACCGGCCCTAATTAAGTTCCGCTAGTAAGCAACTCCAACCAATTACAGGAATCAGGCCGGCGTGCACTGCTCCGTCTTGCTTGCTGGTGGAAATGCACGCTTGCGGCGGCGGGATGTGAAACAAGACACAGTCTCGTAGATCAAGAATTAGATACTGCAGTGATTATACGAGAAAAATACGAGATTGATACGCACGCAGTGCAGTAGCGGTGAACGGTAGAAACGATAGTTTGGCATGCAAAGCGCTGGGAGGAACAACCTAATAAATCTTTGGAGGTATTACTCATAGCATAATATGCTGATATACACCTGCGGCTGTGGGTACACACGGCCAAGTAATACAGCTGGGTCTGGAAGTACAACTAAATGCACGTACATGTGTGTGTGTGTGTGTGTGTGTACATGCCTGGCACGGGATCCTGTCAGTGACAGCCCATTCCCTGGGGTGTCATAACTGGCATTGGTTGGGTGTGTGTCTGTGACCGTGTGGACGAAGTCAGACGCATGGATTTTGTGTGCACATAACACGTACACACCTCTCTCTCTCTCTCTCTCTCTACACACACACACACACACACACACACAAAAGCTTTTAATGGGTTGATTCTCTTTACACTTTGAGCCAGTGCACACGAGATTATACATACAAATATACAGAAGCGCACATTTTTATCCTGACGGGTTCCAATTCAAAACGTTTTGGGAGGGAAGAAAAAGGACATCGCATGAGAAAAGCTGAATGAAACATCGGTAGCCCAGGTCCACGCCAACCTCCAGGCTGACAGCCCTTGGCAAGACGAAGGACCAGCTACTGGGGTGGGGTGAGTTGGGGGGTTGGTGCTGCCTTCAACATCTCAGACAGCTATGCTACAAACGTTGGAAAATCTAAATGCTTAGGGCTCTCATATATTTGGTAATTGTATCATTAAATGCTAAAATAACGTACTTACCAAAATCCTTAAGCTTTCTTCTATTCATGTTCAAAATATTTGATAATTAACATGGTAAGAATGATACGTAAAATTCAGGACTTTGGAGGAGGGGGGAGGTGGCGAGGAATTTGCCTGGAAGAGAAAAATGAAGCATATTTTCGCCTGACAGACCAATCTGTAGGAGTTTAAAATATCTCAGGACATACAAATACATGAAAGGTTTCAGTCCAGGGGAAATACGAGGCAAAATCAACTTTGCCCTTTGCTTTGACATCAAACAATCAATACTCATACGAAACTTTCAAATTACAACCAAAGAAAACTGAACTCATACGGAGGGGACACCCAACTAAAGTTACAAAAGTATGTTCACACGTTTTTACGTTAAATTGGTTTGAATTCTTTTATACCTGATATTCTACTAGTCTTACAAGACTTTTCTTTTTTCTATATCTAAAATAAATACAGTTGAAGACGACGGAAAATCGTAATTTACAGTATTTACTTTTTTACCTTCACATTATTACTATTCTGATTTACACTTTCTTGTTTAGTAATGTTAGCTAATGATTATGGTTACGATAATGCTTCATTCATGACAATTAAAAAAACATCAGTCCTGAAACACAACACAAAAGTGTTACGCTGAATGTGTGGCATCAACACTCCAAACGGTGTTAGTGGGTGTTTATTGAAACATCAGCCCCTGCAGACAATGTTAGTGGGTGTTTGCAAAACATTATCCCCTCCACACAGTGTTTATAAAACATCAGCCTCTTCACACAGTGCTACAAGAGCAAAACATCAGCTCTTCCCCGAAGTTCTCAAAGGCTGTTTACAGAATATCAGTCCCTCCACACGATGTTAGTAAACATTTACAAAACACAACCACACAGTTAAGTACGTGCATGGAACACAATAGCTCCTCCACTTCCAGAGTTTTCCATACTGCACCACGTGTTGTGTTACTAGGTGTGACATATCTACTGCAGTGTCTGTGCTTCCCCCCACCCCCCACCCTCTGTGTTACTATCACTGCCATGCAGTGTTTGTGGCCCTCTTAGTGTCATTATTACTGTTATGCAGTGCTTGTGGCTCCCTTAGTGTTATTATCACGGCCAGGCAGTGTTTCCATTGTTACCGAGTCCCAACAAAACACTGCCACAGCTGTTCCCTGCTATAGGGTGTCTACCAGCAGTGCTAACGAGTGTTCACATGTTATGAACCAACACTACAGGTGTCCCTGTATGTGTGCACATTATATGTGATGCTACCAACGTTATGAAAGTGCTTACCATCACCATGGGTACACGTAGTGTACGTCAACAATACACACATGGTGTAAACACCAACAAAGCATATATTGATGTACACCAACACAACACACGTGGTATATAAACCAACACAAAACAAGTGGTATATACACCAACACACACACACATATGGTGTACACCAACCAACACACCAACACATGGTACATATACAACCATCCAGCACACACAGTGTACACACCACCACACTGAGTGTTAATGGCTAAACGTATTAGTTGCCACTATGTTACTGGGTGTAACAAGGTAGTCAGCACATGGTGTGTGTGTGTGTGTGTGTGTGTGTGGCAGGAGCAACAAAGAAGTAGAAGGAATGTCAGGCCTGGGCAGAGGGAGGTGTGCCAGTACCTGCAGGACCCAAGTAGGACATTAAGCTGTATGTCGGAGAGCCGTCGATGAGGCCGATCTCATCCCACACGTCCTTCAGCTGCGACGTCACCTCCGCCCACAGGATGTCCCCGATGTTCAGGGTCTCGCTCGCCCCGATGTCCATGGTCTTTGTCATCCCGATGTCCATGTTCCCGCTCAACCCGATGTCAATGTCCTTGCTCACCCTGATGTCCAGGGCCTTGCTCACCCCGACGGGGACAAGAGGGCAGAGGTCAGGCGCCCTGGGTGACTCCGGCGCCACGGCCTCAGGGGCCTCCAACTCCGGCACCGGGGCAGGTACCAGGGCGGTGCAGTCAGCCTCCTCGGCAGAGTCACAAGCGAAATCTTCAGGTACCGCCAGACTCACCGTGACGGCAGCAGTGGGCGCCTCTGTCAAGGCAACACACTCTGTCTTCACCTCTGGAGTTTCTGCCTCGACCACACCATCACTGACTCTCTCCCCCTTACACTGGCTATCGTCACTGCTCCGTCCCTGAGCGACCACCCCCTCGTCAGACGAGGCATCGAAGTATTCTTCGTCTTTGTCGAAGACATCGTTGAGGTCCTCGTCTGTCGCTGCTCCCTGCCCCCCTGGCACCGTGACCTCGGCGGCGGGTTCACAGGGGCACGGGGCCGCTGCCTCGACCACCCGTGCCTCGCCGGTGTCTGCGACGGGTTGCGACGGACGGGGCAACGCGTCGAGGGGCGTGTAGCCGTCGGGGAAGGTGGAGAGGCGGGAGGCAAGGGCGCGGTGGCTGGGGACGGGAACCGGGGTCGAGTACAAGTCTGAGAAATCTGCCTCGCTGGGAGTAGAGAGCCGCCGGCGGTATATCCCCGGAGTGCCCAGGAGGTGGGAGCACATGTCAGACTCGGCGGGGCGGCCTCCCCAGAGCGCCACGCTCACACGCTTCTTGTCCCGCCGCTTGGCCCAGGGTCCCAGCGTCCACGCCTTCACCGCCTCCAGCAGCGACATCTTGGAGGGCGACTCTCCTACACTTACGGCGTAAGGGAACCCTTTACATCTTGCTGCTCATGGCCCAGGTGAGGTCACGAGGGCCACCAGCCATGAGCAGCGGGTGGCGGCACTATGAGGGAGGCTGGCTCTAGCACCAGCGACCGAACATCTAAAACATCATCATCACATCTCTCAACATCCATCATGGGGATTAACTAACTCAAAGCCTCACTGGCTTCCTACGGTACAAAGTCTCATGTCAACTTCACACTAGTCAGGTCAAAGAGGCTGAAATAATAAATGAAATATCATTTACATAGTTTACTTAGACACCAATTGAAGCGATACGGCATTACACCAGGTGTAAGGGGCCTGAGTTGGTGCAGCAGCCGTCACCCCTGGCGGGAGGCTGTACCAACATCGCACGAAAACCTATAACTACACAACCTGCTGCAGGAGTGAGGAGGACCTGGGGATCCACAACACTCCTGACACAGTCCTTGCCTTGCTTGGACACTTGTCTGCTCATACTTCGCCTTTCCACCACACACCCACACCCATCCACCCACACACACATACACACTATATAAGTCAGTGAACAATGTAAAAATACAGTTTCAAGGCACATTTTCTTACGAGTGGAACCAATCCTCAGTACACACGAACACACTAGTGTACCATCACCAAGGTGCCATCCCTTCCCTCACCAACCCCCAAGGCAACGAACCCTCCCCTCCTCCTCCGCCCTTGTATCATCACCAATCGACCACTCCCCTCCACCTCCACGACGCCCATCACCTGCCCACGATGGGCCGTTCCTGCAGCTAGAGTTTCCTTTACTCTAATTGCCCCACGGTTCATCAGTGGCACGGCTGCCTGCCCTCTTACACCATCGTTTGTTTTGGGAAAAATCTATACGAGAGTGTCCTCAGCTGAGGACGTCTCATGGCCGTCCTTGGACCGAGTGTGACGCCTTACTGTGCCATGAGGCTCTTAAGGCGATAATGACACACGCCAGGCTGCCTCCTCCTTTGTAGCCCTCTTCAGGCCTACAACCACAACCCTCACCAACTCCCCTCCACCACGACCAAGCCCCATGCCAACCACAGACGACAGTCACCACGCCGTCGCCACCAGACTGGACCCCTTCGTCTGGGGCCAACACATATCCCCCTCAAATCCCCAGGTGTGTGTGTGTGTGTGTGTGTGAGGATGGGATGGAGCAGCGTGTGGGCTGGGAAGGGCGACACAAGGGGAAACTTTAAAGGAAGTGGGCGGGTCCGACGGGGGTCCGACGACGGCAGACACTCCTCACTACCACCACCACCACGCCTCACCAGCTCCTCCTCCCGCCTCGCCGCCTCCTGCTGTTGGCTGAATCACAACAAAACATTTTCGCCGGTTGTAAGGGATCGAGTCCTCGTCACAAAGGACTCGTATCCTCCTGGTCACATGTTTCCCATCCTGACAGTCATAGAGGATTCCAATCCTCCTCGACACAAGCCTTTCAAAAGGGTATTTATGTAACCCCCACGTAACCCCAACAAGGAAGACACTCTGGATGCATCAATGGTGGAATCCTGGACACCAGAGCACGTTCTAGATGGATGCGAACCACTACAAGGGTCCTCTAGGAAACAGAATCAATGTAGATCACAGGGAGTCCCTTAGCAACCACACAGAACGAATGTACATCTCTAGTAAACAAAGGACTTGGGAACCCCTAGAAGAGAGCACGAGGCCACCCGCGCAGCCCTACATGTGTACTACGCAATGGATGTCACACTCGGGTGCCTCCCTTATCAAGTGGCGGGGGAGAGCCAAGAGTGCCACCACACGTCTTGTGGTGCCATGTGTCTCCTGGTGTCGATCCTCTGCCGGCGTCACACACACACACACACACCACACCTTTTGGCACCATACTGCTTCCCTGATGTCTGGGAGTGCACCACTGGTGCCTCGAATCTCCTGGTACCTGTGCCACTCCACCTAGTGAATGACCACGTACCACTCTGTCTCTACTGGGGTCACGTCTCGACAGGTGTCAAGCATCTGGTGGTGACAGATGTGACACATGCAACGGTGATGTCCATAATTTACATCTATGTTCCCTGCACAACACCGGACCAGGAGCGGTACAGACAGTGGACGAGGTCAGGTGCCTTGTCACAAAAGCTACAGAACGTGCACCAAGGCCAGGTACTGTACCACAGTTTCAGAGTGGACCTGGTACATTACAGTAGCACTGAAACTACAAACTGGACGAGGCCTGGTAGAGTGGACCAGGCCCGATACAATACAACAGCTACAGACGACAATGGACCCGACCAGGCCCGGTACAGCATCGGAGGAACAAGAGACTCTGAACCACGCCCACTCTCGTCTCGCTGCAGCTCGAGACAAATGGACCACGCCCACCGCTGCTATGCTGCAGTAGTGGCAGGTGACAGCATGCGGCCACCGGTGTACCACAGTCCTCACATAGTGACTCAAGCTCACCATGGACTTCCCCCCCCCCCATGTGGACCACATCTCCTGCGGCATCCCAGAGAGTGTGGATCACACCCACTGGCACTCCTGGGAGTAGAGAGAGACACCAGTGTGGAATCACAGACAGTAGACCACACCCACTGTGGCATCCCAAACACTGGACCATGCTCACTATGGCGCACCAGACAGTGGACGATAGCCACTCTGGTAGTCCACATAGTGAACCACACCTACTATGGCACCCCATCCAGTGTACCATACCCAATGGCATCCCATACAGTGTACCACACCCAGTATGGCACCCCATACAGTATACGACATCCACAATAGCACCTCCATACAACATACGACACCACTATGGCAACCCCATACAGTGTACCACACCCAATGGCACCCCATACAGTGTACCACATCCAATGGCACCCCCATACAGTATACCACACCCACTACGGCACCCCAGACGTCTAGTGGACCACGCCGGGCAGGATGGGGCTGGCAGAGAAATAACACAAAGACCCACGAGGAGGTATAAATATACAGCGATAGACGACCTGGTCTCCCGGGTGTCAAGCCTGGCCCTCCCAGACGCCACACCTCTCCTCACACAGCCTCCCCATGGCATGGGTGATAATACACCCCTCCTGTATGACATTATCAATACAGCCAAATGGGAAATCCAAGATATATATATATATATATATATATATATATATATGGACGAGATATATATCAAGAAAGATGGGGTTGAGAGATGGGGGCTCGGAGAC
>JAYMFT010200309.1:0-11684 GCA_038088735.1 Panulirus argus
TCTCTCTCTCTCTCTCTCTCTCTCTCTCTCTCTCTCTCTCTCTCTCTCTCTCTTTCTCTCTCTCTTTCTCTCTCCCTATCTCTCCGCCTACTTCAGGTCATCTATCCTCCCACTAAACTCTTGCCTCGTTCTTTTTCCTCGCCCTAACACTACTTCGGTCCACCTTCACTCTCTCTTATTCCACTGTTGCCTCTTCTACAACTCCTTTTCACTCCACTACCGACTTCCCCACTCCTCCCTTTCACCCCACTCCTTCTACACCCCGTCTTCCCTTTCTCACTACAGCCTGCCTCTATTCTCTCAGTTTTCCCCAACCCTAAACACCTTCATCTAGGTCTCTACATAAACACCCTTCTTACATTTTTCCCGCTACATTCTCTCTCTCTCTCAGTCTACTTCTTACCTTTCCTCCCTTATCTGACTTCCCTATAGGCCTACTACAGACAACACAACCGTATCATAATTCCAGTATAATACAGTCTACCGTGGATATTTATTTCTGGTTCGAGAATGATGCTGATGCATCAATAAACCCGGTGGTGCGCCGCAGTTGGCTTCTCTGGAGGTGGTGTGTGGTGAAACGCCACAGTCTGCTTCTCTGGGTGGTGTGAGTGCGGTGGAGCGTACCAGCAGACTTCTCTGGAGGCAGTGTGTGTTGGAGTGCTGGGAATGAGTGCTTGGTGGTGCGCCAATAATGGGACTGCCAGAGGCAGGTGTACGATGTACTATATGTACATTACTGGACACGAATCGTTCGCGTACTTCTTGCTCACGACCGTATATGTACTGATAATGCACTCTCCTCTAGCTATCATGTACGTGTGTGTTATGTATGTATGTTTCGTATATTTTTACTGTGTGTCATGTGCCTATGTCTTGTATACTTGAACTGTCTTATGTGTGTATGTCTCGTATACTTGTACTTTGTGTGTGTGTGTGTGTGTGTGTGTGTGTGTGAAATACTGCTAAAATACAATATTCTTATGAATTGAAGTTAACGAATTCAGGGTTTTAATGAATTTGATATCCTGATGGTTGATTCCGAAAAAACACATCAATAGCCTAATATGTGTACGTTCAAAAGCGGGTTTTGTTACAATGTATACATTTCAAGAGTTTAATTCATTCACAGTGGACAACAAAAGAACGTACACACCCACACAGACAAGTGGTTATGGTCTCCATCCCGGCGACCTTAACAATCATGAGGCAAGAGGAGAGACTGACCTTCCCAGCCAACCACCCAACCTCTCCAGTCTCTACTACAAACAAGATTATGACGGCACATAACCTCGTCACGGACCGCCAGGTCTTCTATTATCCGTCCTTGCCATGTACTCTCATGTGCCTTCTAATCCCTGGACTGAGAGAATCGTTTCCAGCCCTCCATACTCCCCCGAACTCTGTAATCCGTCGATGGGGGAAGAGAAGTCCTACCCACAACATATCATCTTCCCCGTCTCCTGATGAGGACTTCTGCCTCAGGGTAGGGAACGCTCCACTCTCCGACCCCCAGCCCCATGTGCCCAAGTCCATGGATGTGGGGTAACTCAGCCTGTACATATTCCCGCTCCATTCAACTTCTGCGCTTCCACGCAAGGAGCGGAGGGTTAAGACTCTCGCACCCAAGCTCTCACCTACTCTCTCTTGCCCCAGTCCTGCAACAGACTGAGGCGTGGGGAGCTCCCACACGCCCCGCAGTCCCTGGTTCCTCATTCTCAGGGTCGGCGAGGGGCTTTGCTGCCCGCAGCTCATCTGACAACCTCTGAAACCAACTATGGGACGTAGGGGCGGGGTGAGGGGCGAGCCCCTGTACCCATGGCACTTCAGTCTTAATGCCCACTATGAGTCCTCACCTTTAACACCCATTTCTGGCTTTATAAACTTTATTTTACAGTATAAACATAAGTTGAATATTGCAAACAGGCAAACACACAGAATGACAGACACACACATAAGCACAAACAAGAAATAGGGCAAATCTCTCGCTGGAAAAAACACAGTAATCACACACTCTCACATACACACACACGCATACATTTTACTCATTTCATATTGCATAACCCCAAGTTCCCTTTTATTGTGCTTCTGCAACTTCGGAGGTGCACTCCGTGCATGAGCAGATTAATGTTAGAATCCTTCTGGAGTGATAACGTCCTGGACGGGGCTACTCCTTTCCTTTCACTGACGAAAGCAGAACCCTCCTGATGAACTATTTGCAGGCAGAGGCCGATAACATCTCTCTCTCTCTCTCTCTCTCGTAACTCTGCTCACGAAGTCGATCAAACTTACGTAACAAAGTTAAGTAACTTAGAAAAGAAAATGCACGAGAAGTACCACACAAAATGTATATCTGGAAAATCCAAATGTAATCTCTGGGGCTATTATCGAAGTGGCGTAAATCAAATATGTCTAGCGCCAGCAATACATATGATTCCATCTCTAATTAATCCACTTGTGACACCTCATTCAGAAATCCCAAATTGATGGACATACTTTACCGAACAAAGGGACGACTTATTCTCTGAGCTTTAAAAGGTTATTTGCTCCACAGGAGCATGCTGAAGTTGAGGACGGGATGGATTTATCCAGCGATATATTTTGAGGAAGGATGCTGAATGACCGGGAAGATGAGGAATGTATATATACGTATTACAGTACGATCCCTGAATACTACAGTACGATCAGTGAGAACGATGAACGATCCTTGACCGCGACGGTATGACAATTCAGCACCAACCCTTAAGTCAATCATCCTAGCCAACATGTACATTTAAACAGCGATCACGTACACTTCAGCAGCAAGCATGTATATTCTTCCACAGCGATCATGTACAGTTTCTTCAAAGTTCTTACATGAACTATTTCTATTTCTAATAAACTGAAGAAACAGGCAAAATATTAACTTACCAGGTCTAAACCTGAAGTTATCATTAAATTCCCGATACAGTTAAGCTCCGAATAAGTGATAATTGCCTTTGAACGCCACCTAAAGCTCTCACTGAACGCAGCTTGGGGTCATATCCCCAAATATTTCTAATCTTCCTGAAAAACCTAATTACTGGATCCCATGTGCGTGAACTCCTGTGCCGGAAAAAAAAAGAAAAAAATATGGGGAGGGGGTTACCCAACGTGTGTGTCAAACTATATGCCTTGGTTACTGACAATTAAGGCCTCTCAGTAAATGAAGTTCTAGACCCACATGGAATACGGATGAGGACTCGTGTGGACTGAAGGTTAAGATTTCCAGAGAAGATGGAAAAGTGGTGTTATTGCACGCATCCGAGAACTTGCAGGATATAAAGCTAAATTCGTGCTGATGACTTTGAACGAATCCAGTCAGATGCAAGTGAAGGCTTCCAGTGTTTGCAGCTACTGGCTTCAGGTCAATGTACTGACAAGGTTTCTAGCGTATACATCCCCTGGACTTCAGTATGCAGCTCATCCCCTGGACTTCAGTATGCAGCTCAAAGCTTCCAGTGTACGTATCTCCTGGATTCAGAATGTACCTGAGGTATTCCAAAAGAGCCATCTACTGGCTTCAAGTGAATTAAGCTTTAGGCTTCCTGGCGGCTTCTCGTTTATGCAGCGAAAGGACGTATACACCTACTGGATCAACAGGAATGAAACTAAAGAGTTCCCAAGAAATATACTCACCAACGGTAAAGGCAGAGATTGACAACAGTTCAGTTAAGACTCGCATTTCCACTAAGTGCCACTCGTGGACTACCCCTGAAGCCTGATAATGATGAAGTTACTACACAGTATAATTCATACTGTCAGCCTCCCTCCAGACCACCACGAACTATTCTCCCCCGGCCTACCCATTCTCTCACGCAGTTAGTATGAATTACGTTTCATTATAGCTCTATTTTGCCCAAGTGAATGAGGCGTCCTAGTAAATAACCGGGTGAAAACGTGTTCCCTACATCCCCTACTGTACGATCCTTGAGCACGACAGTACGATCTCTGGGTATGATAGACTGGCCCCAGACCCAACCCTCATGGGCCGGGACAATGGCCTGGAACATTATAACCAAGGGTCGTATCGTCGTGCCGAGGGATCTAACGAGCGCCTATATTTCCTGAGACCTAATATCTGTAATACAGGGCCTTATATCGGCCATGATCATTTTTCAGTGCCTCGTGTTTGTCTTCTTATACGATTCCTGTGGCGATATTTCCTCATCTTCCGCAGCATTTCTTTGCCTCCGACAACGGCTCGAGACACGAGACATATTGCTCTGTGTATATCCATTATTCCAATCCGATAAGTCATACAACATGCCTCTAGTTCCTCAGCCTACCTGATTTCTCTCATATCTTTTATGCGATAACCTCTCATCAGAGGAGGTAATATCTGGGAAATATCTTCGTACTTCTGGTTACGATATTCTGCCTAGTGCTGAGTCTACATGCTGCCGGCGATATTCTTCACTTCTTTTTGTAACATATACGTTTTCCCGAAGCGTTAATGAGCATATTATTACACCTCAGTATATTCAGAAAAACTGCCCTAAAACTTCTCTGCAGGTACCAGGACGTTCTTCATTCTCGACTTGCATACAACATCTGTGGTACTGCTGTGGTGCTGTTGACACCCTCATGTTTCTGACGGACCATATCTGTCAAAACGGTGCCGCGTTCCAGGGTAATATCCCAAGCCTCCTGCGGGGTCCCTATGTCTCATGACGGTACCATGTCCCAAGGGCATTAACCATGTCTTTAGCAGGGTCCCCATGTCTGATGATGGTGCCATGTCCCTGGATAATATTCCATGCCTCTCACAACCACGCCATGTTCCAGAGTAATATCTCATGCCGCTAGCAGAGTCCTCAAGCCTCTCACGACGGTGTTACGTCCCATTCCTCCCACGACAGTGTCACGTCCGATGCCTCTGGTGAGTTTCCCATGCTACCCACAATTTTGCCGCGTCCTACAGTAATATTTCCTGCTTACTTTTAAGTCTCCAGGTCTCCTAAGACAGTGCCACGACACAGGGTAATATCTCATGCCTTCCATGACAGTGCCATGGCCCAGGG
Organism: Panulirus argus; assembly: GCA_038088735.1. Lineage (NCBI taxonomy): Eukaryota > Metazoa > Arthropoda > Malacostraca > Decapoda > Palinuridae > Panulirus > Panulirus argus. The sequence goes on from JAYMFT010200309.1 coordinate 5,043, forward strand.
TAATATCTTATGCCTCTAGTTTAGTCCCTCATGGATTCCATGAATATGACATGGCCCCTCACCACTGCTGTGCGACAGTGAAGACAATTCTGTACACGCGGTTGTTCCACGTTCCTCGATGTATCAACCTGCCTGTAGTACTCTTGTGTAACTGACTGCACTCCTCTTTCGCTATCCACATGATGTTCTTACATTATCCTCCACATCCTTACGTTTCGAGCAAATTTCCGTAACGATTTTTCAACTTTTTTTTTTTTTTTCAGGCTCCAGTCATGGACAAAAGTCCACATCAAGGTTAGGCCTCAATTGAAACATAGAGAGGTTAAAGAAAGGGGAGGAAAATTTTTGAGTTTTGGAGGAAGTGAAAAGTCCATCTTTCAAAATGTGCCAGATCATAGTTATTGGGAAAAACATGAGAGGGTAGAGAGCCCTAAAGTTTCGAGGTGTAGGAAAGAGACAGTTATCAAAGCAGCCAATATTCCTCATGACATTCATAGCTTTGATCCTTACCTATCTACGTGAAGAAGGTGAGGATGGCAGGATTTAGCGAACTAGGCACAGTACTGTAATGCTCCACGTCAGATTTTCTCCAGTCACCTCATCCTCACCAAATACGAGTCTCCCACTGCAACGCCATTCACTCCAGCCGCCTTGCAACATTTCATGTTATGCAAGGTTTTCACCACCTCTTCTAGTTTCACCAAACCACTTGAGGTGCTGACCCATACTGGATATTGTGCTCCAGCCAAAGCAAAGTAGAGGACTGTATGGAGAAACGGCATCGTCCCCGTACAATGCCTTAATCGTGGACAAAATCTACAGAGCATGCAAAGACAGGCGAGGCAAACGAAGAAGTTCATAAAGCCATGGGACTTGCTTACGACGTCATCTTAATTCACAGTCATGTTTCCAACACAACTATCAGCACAGACTGGTCACAAAACTGCTTAATCTTACCAGAATTCGGGCACATATGCACATTAATCTCAACACAACTTAGCACCGCCAATGTCTTGCTTCAGCGCAACTTAGTCTCAGGACAACTTAATACCGATACAACTTACCTTCTGCACGAGGAAGTAAAAAAACGATTTAAGTCCAAGGGCAACAAAGTTGCAGAAAACATTCTTATTACCAAAACTTAGTCCTTGATAGAAGGAACACAAGCCAAACTCAGAGAACCTTAGTTCTAATAGAATATAGGTTTAGTTATGAAGACTTTCCCTACAACTTAGTTCTAATAATTACTGTCGCCACCATCACTGTCCTAGTTCACGTTTTTCTCAGTAATACAAAAAATTAGCGAGGAGTTAGCTTCAATAAACATTACACTCAATACATGTCAGTCCAGCATAACTAAGTTTAACTTAAGGTTCGTATAATCACAGTTCAGTTTTAAGTTGAACTCGTCACAGAGTTTACCATCAGACAGTCTAAGCTTGGCGAAGTCCTGCTGAAAATATGAGCAGCATGTTCATTCCTACCATAATTCTGCAAAAACTTGGTCCCAAAGCAAAAGTCAGTTCCAGCAAAATTCAGCAGGAACTTACTTCAAGAAAAAGCTGATCAAGGCACTAAGTTCCTACCCAGGGGGCCCTAAGGTCCACCTTGATAAAACGGTAGACAAAAGTTTGCATCTTTCGATGAGGTATTGCAGACATCTTTTCTTGGATCGTCCAAGAGTGCTGGAAAGAAGAAGAAAAAAAAAAAACAGTATCCAGGCCCCGTGATTGGATGTATTCCCCTTACCTGTAAGAACGCTTGAAAGGGGGATTAGCACTGTTTGATCTTCAAAGGTGCCAAGTGGGAGGGAGCTGGGAGAGAGACGGGACGACGAGGAATGGTGAGAGGGGGAAGGAGGGCTAGGAATGGGAAGAAAATGAGGAAAAGGGGGAGGGATGGCTGAGGGCCGAAAGGTGTGGGACAGAAAGGATGGAGTGCAGACGATAGTAGGCTGGGGATAAGACTGAACACATAAATCAAGTGAGGAAAATGTGGGGAGGGGCACGTGACAGGAAAGGTACGCGCGTCTGCGTGGAAGAACGAAGGACTGTGGGAGGAAAGATGACAGCCTCTGAAGGGAAAGACTAGGCCATGTTAGAGGCAGGGAGAGTTATGCAACGTTTCACATACACGATAGAGTCCTGGTGTTCTAACCCAGCGGAGCGGAAGAGAACGCGGTGGCAAGCAAAAGGGAATTACGGATGAAATTAGGAGACAGCATGGGAAGGCGAGTGTAGGGTACTGGGAGCTACAGTTGCTCGAGCGCCATTGGACTGCCTCACTCTGCCTGCTCGAGGGCCACCGTCAACAGCGGAAACGTCTCTTCTTACCCACCACGACAATGTTGTTGTTGTTGTTGTTATTAGATTCGCCAGGTGTCTGCCTGACAAAGGCCCTTGTGCTACGATCGCCCGTTCACTGATGCCCTTGATAACATCTATAGTAAACCTGTTTCTCTCATGGTTGCCCTTGCATGATGGCCCCTATATCTCCCCTGTCCTCCAGCAGATAACCTCGTCATCTACCAAATAACCTTGCCCTTTAGCAGATAAACTTGTCATAAACTAACAGGTCGTCTGTCGTCTAGCTCTCTCGTGGACTGACTCCTTCCCTTACTACATCCCATCTTCCTGCAACCCCTCTCCATCTCTATATCATCCTCATCCATTCCTCCATTTTCAATGTTCAACCTCACGATCCCCCTACAGATAGCACCCTAACCCCACTCACTGTTACCACTAATGATTCTCCAGGTGTTGCTGATCCCGCTTTCGCTGCATCAACCCCTGCCTTCAACGATTTCCTCAAATCAATCTTCCAACTCACCATTTCTCTGAAACTTTCCTCCTTTTCACGTTTCCCTTTACGAGCCTCTGAATCGCCTTCTCCACCTCCTCTCACTTCATCCTCTCACACACTTGTCCAGCTCTTATCACTCACAATTACACACTCATCCTCTTCTCTGGTGCCTCCTGTAATCTCTGCCCCTCACCATCCACCGTCTCACATCTTCAGTACAAGCTTCTGTTCAAGAACCTGCCTTTAACTTGTACAATATCTCATCTCACAACCACTGCGCAATATCCGCTCTCACCACCGCTTACACCATATCTCCTCTCACCACCCCTGCACCATGTCTCCTCTCACAACCCCCTACACCATAACTCTTTTCATAACTCCAGCACCATATCTCATCTCACCAACCCTGCACCACATCTCCTTTCACCACCCTTTACACCATATCTACTCTCACTACCCCCTGACATCATCTATCACCATCCCTGGATCGTCATTTTCCTCACCACTCCTGCCCCATACTTCCTCTGACCACCCTTCACTTACCATCCCCTGTCCCATCCCGCAACATCTTATGACCAACAAATACCCTCATTACCCCTCCTTCATCATTCCTAGCCTCATTACCTCCCTTACCAGCACCTGTTCTATATTTTCCAATACCAATGACTCCCTTTGCCACCCCCCAACTAATACTTGCCTTTATCACCCCCTTACCCCTAACCAATACCTCCCTTTATCACCCCGTTACCCCTAACCAATACCTTCCTTTAACATCCCATATCCCTTAACCAATACCTTCCTTTATCAAAACCCTGCCCCATTCCTCTCCTTGTCCCTACACTCCAGAACATCACTCTCACTCTCCCATCACCACAAATTCCTTCTCTTGCCTCCCACTGCACCATACCTTCCTTCACCTCTCGCGTACCACGCTTCCACGTTCCACCCCTAGCCACTTACCTCCCCTTATACCCCCTCCCCAGCTCCGTGCTGGTGCCATCTTGCACCATTTACTCCCATTAGCTTAGTGTCTAACCAGTGCTGTGGCATCTGAGTGAGAATCGATAACTGGCCCTCTCTTGTGTCTCACATTTACCAGTTCGTCCTCGTATCTCCGTCTCCACCGTTCACGTAGTCAGTCCAGTTGGTGGACAAGGCCTCAGTATTTTCTCAGGTTATTTGTCCAGCTCTTACCTATCACAGGGAGAGGCTGAATAAAATTCCTGGCTCTGTTGAAGATGTTTTCAGACTGCAAGTTCGATGACAAATTTCAAATCGTTCCATTTCCCTTTTTCTAGCGGTATTTCATAATGGTTGCAGTTTCTTGAGTAAGGTTTTCTTTCCGAGCGTGGAGAGAGGAAAGAGGGGGAGAGGTGTCTGACTGTGCTGAACCCTCGATGACGGAGGCAGAAGTGCGGTCAGGAAGTGATACCACGTCAGTGACGAAGGCATGGAGGGTGGTCAAGTGGTGATGCTACCCCTGGGGTGACTGGGTTTGTTAAGTTGGTAATGAGGTGGTACCCCCTTCGTGTCGTGTGGTCAGGTGGGAGTACCTCCAGATGACGAGGTAGACATGTTACCAGTGACGGGGGTACAGTGAGAGTGGTCAGCTGGTGGTACCCCTTTGATAATGAGGGATGAGAAAGCGGTCAAGTGGTGTGCCTCGTCTATGGAGGGAGTGAGGAAGACAGGCAGATTACGTTAACCCCTCTGCGAGGAAGGGGCGCAGGAAAGGAGAAAATAATGTGGAGTTCAAAGACTATGATCACGGAGATCGGAGTTCAAAGGGTATACTCACTGGGGAAGGGATTCCACGATTGTGTTACATAGTGGGAGGTCAAGAAGGTATAACACAGCGGTCAGCAGGAGAGGCTCGGCAGCATTACCCTCCTCTCGACGAAGGGGGTTTAGGATGAGAGCGGCAGATCAGAAAGGTATACTCTCCCGTGATGTGGACGGACACCAGGTCATGGGAGTATAACCCTTCTTATGGAGAAAATGACATGAACGGATTATACCCTCATGGTGACAGGGAGGAAGATAAGAAATGGCAGGAGATCAAAACCAGCTACAGCCGGGGAAGAGATGGGGTTTTGGGGGATCGAGCCACAAGGCGAGGTAGCGAGCATGCTCAGAAGAGTTAACGCCTCGTGAGGAGGGATATGGAAGGGGAGGCTGATGGTGGTGAGGAAGGGGAGCAAGCCTGAGGCGGGGGTGCTACAGAAGTGGCCAGTAAGGTAAGAATGTTCCCGCGGGAGCTAATTAAGGTGTGAAGTTTAGCAGACTCGAGGAGCCCGGAGTCCCATCCCTCATAGCCTGTTGCTACGCCATATTTCCACCCCCTACATCCGAGATTTATAGTTTACTACCTAGATAAGCTCTTCTGCCTCACTACCCTCTCTCCACCTATAGAGATTAGGAAATCTATTACGTCTGCTGTCCTCCAGTAGATAACCTCCTTACATCTTTTTCTTCATCTCTCTTTCCCATATACTCCCAATACCACAACAGAGGACTTTACTACACATAAGCTGGTTGTTCCTGTCTGATCTACCAGAGGGTGAACAATTGGATATCAGTCCACTGGGAGAGCTTAATCCACTCGACGCGATTGTGCCCCCCTCTCTGCTCTACAGTCCGTAGACGGGAACGTTGATATGACATTTGGCATATGTTTTAGAGTTTCTCTTAAAGGTCAAGCAAATGTCAGTGTGTAATAGCGAATCTCTCTCTCTCTCTCTCTCTCTCTCTCTCTCTCTCTGTTTCTTACTCCTTACCAACGCACACACACACACACACACACACACACACACACACACACACAGGCATCTCAAAACGTCTTGAAATCTACAAATGTTACAAGCACACCCGAGGAAAGAGAGGAAAGCTAGGTCATGTAGCAGGACCCGCGGTATTCTTAAGAAGCGTAAGCTTCCACATGCCTTTGTGAATATTTAATGAGGGGAGGAAATATGTGTTAAGTTTTTGCTGTGATATATTTTTTCCTTTTTGATTAGTTACACATAATCCTGAATTTTGCCTTTTTTCAGGAAAACAAAGCTTGTGCAGTAGCAAAGAAAGGGAAATGAATATTTGAAACAATCAAAGAAACAAGAGATTTCTTGAAAGTATGAATGCCGCCAAGTTGATGTGAAACTCATAAAAATCAGTACTAATATTGGTGTCTCGTACTCCCTAAGGAGAAAAGGGAACCAGTGACCAGGATATGATAACAATGAAAAAGACGGGTTTGCACGAGAGAGCCTCAGAGGTGAAGGTGGAACGAAGATTAAGTACAGTTCAAACAAATAAGATAAATGTTTAGTGGATTTCTCATCACAGAACCTCCTCCACTAAGGACGTGATTCTTCAACTTTCCTCTGATCACATTTCCCTCTCTGTGCCATAGGACGAATGATCACTTATCCTCCTGACTATGTAGGTTGTTGTAAGATGTCTTCACAACTGGTGTGGGATTTTTGGCGTAGCCTTCCGGATACTGCCGAGATCGGCTGAGCATCGACCGAGCTCCTCTCAGAGAGCAGCCTCAGCGTTCTTCAGAGTCTAACGCCACAGAAGGCCTTCCGAACACAAACCTCTGTATACCAGAACCCGAATTTATAAACATCTGTACACATTACTCATAATGTACATGAAACTAATTGTACATCAACAACAGCATGTATGAACTTCCGTATTTATTTACTTATTTATTTATGTTGAAGGCTCCAGTCACGGACAAAAGTCCACATCAAGGCCGGGTCTAATTGAAATATAGAGAGAATTGAGAAAGGGGGAAAAACAGACAGGGAAAGTATTTACAAATTTTTGAGAAAGTGA
>JAYMFT010200320.1:0-11684 GCA_038088735.1 Panulirus argus
GTAGGACGTGTGTGTGTGTGTGTGTGTGTGTGTGTGTGTGTGTGTGTGTGTGTGTGTGTGTGCGCGTGCATGTGTGAACACATCCATGTCTTTCTGTCTACGTGAAATTCTACGAATAACATCACTGTTCATGACTGGCGGACGGCTGTAGCCCGAGTGAGTCACTGCCGACGGCCAGTGAGGGCTGGCTGGGAGACAAAGGGGTTGGGAGAAATGTGACCTGACCCTTAAGGGGAAGGTCAAATGCCAGGCCACATTAACCACGACTCGTACCGTTGTGCTCAAGACGTTAAACCGGATGAAATACTCCGCGAACATTTATACATACATGCATACCTGAATACATACATACATATATACATACATACAAATATACATACATACATACATACATACATACATACATACATACATCTGACAAGGGAAAGTAAATTAAACAGATCTGTATACAACTTGTGAATGAAGTTAAAAAACTTTTTTAATCGTATCCATCTTCGTATTTTTATATAAAAAAAGACATTTACAAACAAATTGTCAAAATCATTTACCTTTTCATTCTGGGTAACGGTTGCGTTCGACCCCTAAACGGAGGTCTTCATTAATACCTACAGTGTTAACTTTCTCATCACTCTTTACGCGAATAAAGCAATCTTACGTTGGTGTGTGTGTGTGTGTGTGTGTGTGTGTGTGTGTGTGTGACGAATGCGTACGGTGGCGTTATGACTGCTTACAGAAGGCGTTGCAACAGTGGCATGACGAGTGAGAATTCAGTGATCATGTTGCATTACTGGCGTGATGAGTCCAAAATGGCATGTTGAGTCGTGCCCGGGATACCTCAACTGTGCCGTGCTGAATGGGGTCAACGACCTCTTGCAGTCTCGTGGCATGATGACTGTGCATCGCCTGTTATTGGCGTGTGGCAATAGTGATGAGGTGAGGAACACAGAGACAGCACGTCTGTCGTATCATTTGACAGAGGGAGGGAGGAAGCCGTCTGTGGAACGGATGCTGACCACACATCCAGTCTCGTTTATCTGCTCTTCATTCTGACCCCCTAGAGCACGACAGTAAGATCTTTAGGACGGAGGCAAGTATAGGGCGTGCAAGTGAGTACAGTGGTACATGGACATAGGAGGGTGACGGGTGGGCCCGAGTGGGGGGGGGCCCAGGGAACCAAAAGGGTCCCACTAACGTCAGAGCGGGAGGGAGAGAGGTCTAGGATACATCAAATACATGATGTATTATTATTACAGGATGCAAGTGACGCTTACAGCAACATAAGTAACAACATTTGTGTAATACAAAGCAAGTTTAAAATATGTCGTACATAGACAGAACATCCTGTTAACACTGCAATTAACTCATACGCTCGAACAAATTACGTAAGACACTGAGGTGTGCATTTGAGACGGGAGACAACGCAGAGTAAAGTCGTGGTTGAGCTTCGACGTGGCCGTTGTGGGTCAGGTCGGAGGCTGAGCAAATTATATTACAAAGGCTATACGATAGCAGAGGATGTTCAAGAGATGGGGCCCCACGAGTTTAAAACTCCCTCCCCAGAAAGTACGGATGGGTAAAGACAAGGGTGGTACCGTCGTGCTGAAGGGTCGTAACATAATGCTGAGGAGTTTACGACGAAGCGCCTTCACTTCCCAGTATACTGATTGTAAATCATAATCAATTCCCACAATTAAGTTCAGTGGTGTCCAATGTTTTACTACTTATTATCTTAAGTTCAGGACTGTTTCTACCACATTCTGCAAGATAACTTTAAGAGAAACACATCCTTCCTCTGTCTTAACGAGAATGCTTCCTTCTCCTATCCTTCTACTCTCATTAAGTCCACTTACGCCTCACAAGGACCCCGCCTCATTCTTCTGCCACCCGCCTCCCTCACACCTCACCAGGACGATACTCATTTCCTTACACTCCTGCCTCTTCTCCTAACACTTTATCTATTACAGTACTTTTTTCACTCCTCGATATCTGATGAGCCTCCTGCTTCGCCTCCTGCAGACAGTTCCTGCTGACGAGGGAGCGGAGGAGCAGGGTGTTCCTCAAGGCCAGGAGCTACCACCTGGGTCGCTGGTTCGTCACGCACTTCACCCACCCGTACCCTTCCAAGGATCAGAAGGACCAGCTGGCTGCACGCACCAACATGACCAGGAACCAGGTACTGTCCAGGGGAGAGTGTGTGAAGGGGAGGGACATATGACTAGGAACCAGGAGGGTGCAACGGGTGAAGAAAAAGGGGAAAAATCCTGACCAGGAACCGGCCGGGCATTGGGGGTAAACGGGATACAACAGGAGTTCCCAGGCTTCGACACCCCCGGCCAGCGACTGTTGGCTGGGAGGTTACAGAGTGCCAGGCTTCGATGCCCCGGGCGACTATTGGCTGAGGGGCGTATCACCGCCCTCCAGGCACGCTGCCAGATGCCTTCACCACATTATCAAAAAACACAACATAAGCGTCACTCGTGGCTTAGGTATATATGCTAGTCTCTTGTTGCTTGAACACACTCCCAACCACCCCAGATAGTTCGGTGTGTGTACGTGTGTTTGTGTGTGTGTGTGTGTGTGTGTGTGTGTGTGTGGGAAGAGAACATACGGTAGTGCTGTCCCGTCCCTTATACACGTACAGCGACCTCATGCTTGTTTTGTAAACACTATATGATTCCTTGCAAAAGCAACATCCTCCCTTCATGATTATTATCTCTTTACATTCCCACGCACTACTACCACATTTTAAGTGCCTATCCATGTCACTTATGCCCCTTAGGTCATCCACACCCAGCCCCGCACCCACCCATCCACTCACCCACCCACAAAGCAATGAAAACAAAATCTATCTCTACTCAAACCGGTCAGTCTGTTTTGTATTAATATCAGAAAAACTTCTTCAGCAGTTTTGACCCCTCCTCAACCTGTTCCCATCCGACCCACGCGGCTCCTTCAGCGCCCTCGCGTTCCCGCTCTCCGGTCCCTGACCACGACACTTTGCCTTCGTCACCATCTTGAGCACGGCGGTACGACCCTTTAGCACGGCGGTACGACCGTTTAGCACGGCGGTACGACCCTTTAGCACGACGGTACGACCTTCTTGCACGACGGTACATCTTGGGTATGATGCCCTGCAGTTGGCCTGACCCTTGAAGCCCACCTTATCCAAGGGTCGTGCCGTCGTGCTCAAGGGCTGCCCCTTAAGGCTCGTCGTACCCAAGGGTCGTGCCGTCGTGCTCAAAGGGTCAGACTTCACTACTCACCCATCCCAACACTCCACCTTTACCGTACCCAGCTTGCCAAAGCACCTTGATCTCCACGCAACGTTTGAAATGCAGTCTCTCACAACACCAACATCCACCACTGCTTTGGTATCGTCTCAAAACATACTAGTAGTAGGATCTTACCCTCTGGCTAGTGAGTGAGTGAGTGTGTGTGTGTGTGTGTGTGTGTGTGTGTGTGTGTGTGTGTGTGTAAGCATCAGAAGTATACATGTGTGTGTCCAGTTCTTTGTCTGCTGATGTGATCATATGTACGCGCGTGTGTATACCGATGCAAGTATACATGGATGTGCACCTTTCTTTGTCTGAGTGTGTGTGTGTGTGTGTGTGTGTGTGTGTACGTATTTAGGCTAATACACATATGCATATATATAGCTTAACTTCGAATAGACTTTTGTGTCTCTTAACTACATATGCATGTATTTATGTCTGTATGTCCCAGCGTGGGTGTCTGTTTACTTAATGACAAAAAAATATAAAGTAAACACGGCTCGTGCACAGAAAACGGTCACACCAAACCCTTCTTTTAAGGGCGGACGCAAACATATTAAGCGTGTCACAGTAGAACCTTCGGCTGGTGGCGGCGTTGTGCAACTCGCTACAGCCAAGAGAAACTAATAAAGACAGATACACTGACTCACAACTGAGTGGCTCGTGAGTCTAGGGGAGGGGGAGAGGTGGTAAGAGAGAGAGAGAGAGAGAGAGAGAGAGAGAGGGAGGTGAGTAAGTGAGTGAGAGGTGTGAGTGAGAGTATGAGGGCGCGAAAGACGAGAGAAAGTGAGAGAGGAGGTGCAGGAGAATACAGCATGGATGGGGCAGTGGGGATGAACCTCCTGAGTCAGTGGTGACGCGGGTGGGTGAGTGTGAGGATGAGTCATGAGAGGCCAGTGGTGAAAGGTGAGTAGAGGGATGAATAAGAGGGGTAAAGGGCGACACGATACTCCCATTGAAACCCAGCGAGGGTGAGTGAGGCATTTCCTTTGTTTGGTTTGTGTTTTTCGCCGGCAAAATAACGCGCGAGTATTTCCCGTGGCCGTAATGGCTTCCGGCAGTGCCGGCTCCGGCGCCGCGCGACGGCACGCCCTTCACGCAAACGCGTCACCCTGACGTAACCACAACGGGACATACGATACGCTCCTGCCGTAACGAGAGTAGAGACGTGCGTAACCCGGCCCGTCATCGTCACGTGACGGTGCCGTGTTATGAGTGCTGCACATAACGCCGTTCGTTTGCGGTGGGCAAAGTGTTGCAATATGAAGCGAAGTCGAATGCGATCCGTCCGCGGTGCGGTACGGTCCTCGCTGACAGTGCGGGGATGGGACGGGTCGCTGTCAGTGGACTTAAGAGAATGACGTACCTCTTGATGCTCATCGGTATAAAGATTATTAGGAGTTATAACTGATTACTGGATGGCGTACAGGTCTCTAGTGCTTGTTATGTACTTGGAACGTCCTTATCTCGTAACGTGTGGCAAAGGATCCTTTCGACGGATTGGATCTGAATTCCTTCCGAAGGGGAAGGAAATTAAGGATCCTAAGTTATCCTCGCGTCAGCCGGGGGCGGGAGGGGGGGGGGCAGATGCTGAGACAGGATAAGGCAGGCAGCTGGGGAAACTGGGCCAGTTCAAGGGAGGGTAGGACTGTTGAAGCAGGCTGAGGGGGCGGGGGCGCAGGGCGGGACAGCTGGGGGTAGGCTGGCTGGAGGAGGCCGAGGGGAGAGAGCGGCCTAAGGGATCAGCCCTCCAGCGGGCGGACGGGTGGTGCAGCGGCAGGAGGAGGAGGAGGAGGAGGAGGAGGAGGAGGATGGAGGCGGCAGCGTACGCCACACCCATTGAGGCTTGTGGCTGGGCCGGCCTCCTGGCTCCCCGCCAACCCCTGCACACACAAATACCCCTCTGGCTCTGCCCGGCACGACCAGGGGTGCCCGGGGACGACCAGCGGAGGCCCGGGACGACCAGGGGAAGCTCTGGGCGAGCACCAGAGGCCCGGCGACGACCAGGGGAGGCCAGGTGACAACTAAGGGTGTCAGGACGGCCCTGGGGAGCCCCTGAGCGACCAGGGGTACCAGAAGGCAACCAGTTAGGGCCCGAGGGCGATCAGAGGATGCCTGGAACGACCAGGGGAATGCCAGGGACGACTAAAGAACTAAGGATTACTCAGGGACGACCAGGGAACTAAGACTGCCCAGGGACGACCTGGGAGCTAGCGATGCTCAGGACGACCAGGGGGAAAAGGATGCCAGGGATAACTAAGGAGGCTGAAATTCTACAGTGGAGGGTTGAGGGGGAGGAGACACACCCGACCTGCAGGGTGCTGAGGGCCTCCTCGGGAGACAGGGGGAGTGTAAAGGGAGGAAGGAGCGTTGGCTTAAGGTAAGATGGCGGACGACGTCCTGGCGGATAACAGGACGCCTGACGGTCCACGACGAGGTTACCTGCTGGAGGACAATGATAGAATCCTGCGTTCCCTGATCCTACTGGGGCGGAGAAAGGGGCTTCCCCAGCTAGCTTATAGGGGAAGGCCATGAGGAAGGGGAGGTGGAGATGGCTGTAGTGGGGCAGGGTAAAAAGATAGGGGTTGTCCCCAGGGTCAGGATTGAGGGCTTCGTTATGTGCTTTCGGTCCGAAGGTTTCCCTTCCGGCGTAATGCGAACGCAACACACACACACACAAGCCTACGCCCTTTTCCCAGCAACGGTTATACTGGCCTTCCTGTTGCATCTCAACAAACAGGGCCATTTCAAGCTTCCCACCTTCTGTCTGACAAGCACCAATGGCATCGCATCAAAAACTCTCTCCACGCAGACGACGGAACAGCGAAAAAAAAGAAAAAAAGAGTTAAGACAAAGATGGACTTGTGACCTTCAGATAACATCTTGATTTATTTGCACATCCTTCAGGGTCATATTTTCATGTTTTGGATGTGTGTGTGTGTGTGTGTGTGTGTGTGTGTAATTATCTACTTGCATAATACGGGGGGGATGTTCGACACTCGTGGGGTCCCATCTTTTGAACCTCCTCTACTGTCATACAACCTTTTAAACCTCTTTATGCATTTACGAAGTCCTCCTTCTGCATATTCCATTCATCCACCACTCTTATACTATAACAGAACTTCTTTACGTCTTTTCCACCAACTCTCTTGCTTAATTTCATGTTATGTCCTCCGGCTATTCTACCGCTATTAACATGCACTGCTTATCATGCGTGGTTTTCAGACATCTTCTGGGGGCGCAAAGCGTTTAGCGCTGACACACTTGGCCCTTCGAGAAGGGTGAGTCCGGATACCCATTTCCTGACCGACATTACCTAACCTGTTCGGGTACGGTTCTACCCCTTTATATAAGATTATTCAACTCCCTTTGACTATAAATATTTAAGGCTTTCGCAAGGACACCTTGACCTCTTTAAGAATGATACATACTACTTGTAAAGCAGTTGCTGAAAATGACACTTTCTTGAGCGCTACGGGCCAGTCCCTCCTGAGTACGAGTGCTGAGCTGAAGACTGAGGTTTCCGATCGTCCAAATCCCTAGAGTGCAGTGAGTGAATCCAGAGAGTACCGAAGCCTCGGATCCCTTAAGAACGACGACCTGATCCTTTGAGCTGCAAGAGTACCTGGACTCCCTCTCAGCGCGCTGGCTCAGACCTACAATTCTAAGCACGACGGCTTGATCCTTGAGTACGAGGGGGTGAGTCACGCGAGTACGATGACTGGATTCCTTTGAGTGCGATGACTCTTGATCCCTTTAAGCATCATGACTGGATTCCCCTCGAGTACGATGACTGGATTCCTTTAGCTTGATGTCTCCAACCCCTCCACAGTCGCCATGCGCATCCGCCGAGTACTGCACCTTTACGTCATCGTAATCTGTCACAAGGTATAAGGACTTCCACTCCCTCTATACCCGCTGCACGTGACTCGCGTTCTACGTCAGCCACTGAGCCCGTGAACGCGAGGATTCGGTCACGAACGTTCCGAACCATCGCTCCGGACGGAGGCTCGAACTCCACTTGCCATCGCCTGGAGAGTCCGAGACCTTTTGGGGGTTCGAATCCTCGCATGTGAACGGATAAATCCAGTCAGAGTATCTTCGGGTCCTGGACTGTGATACCAGAACCCAGTTACTGGACATCATCAACCCCTCGTACGCAACGGTTTGAACCGGTCACAATAACCCTTTTGGTCCGGTTCGTTACGAAGCCGATCAAATGAACCGTATTCGGTTGTTCCTCACTCCAGTGAAAAGGGATTTTTTTTATTCTTCAAAAACCACGGTTACCTAAAGCTCACTGAGAGTAAACAGGTAAACCTTCTTAAAGCAAGAATCACGTACATTCCTCACTTTTACGTCCGAGGCTTCAGTCACGGACAAAGGCCCTCATCGAGCACAGGCCTTAAAGGAAGCATTAAAAAAAAACAAAGGGGCTATAAAGAAATACCGAGAGAGGAAGTAAAAATAATCAAAGAGCTTTTGGAGAAAAAGGAAGAAAGAATACAGATGCCCGTTTTAAAAGGGGTCAGGTAGTAGCTGCTGGGAAAGACACATCAGAGATACTAAATATATTACACAAGACAAAAATATAAAGCGTTTAAAAAGGTCCAATAAAAAAAAAAAAAAAGGCCGAGGCAGCCAAGGAACAAGAGAGCCAAGAGCCGGATGAGATTAATGTTGATCCCGTCATCGCCAGCGATGCGGCAGGCAAGAAACATCGCCGATTCCAAGAACATGAGACCCCCAGGGTGGCTAAGGTTGAGACCCCCGGGGTGCCTGAACCTGTGACCCCCGGGGGGGGCTGATGTTGAGACCCCCGGGGTGGCTGATGTTGAGACCCCCGGGGTGGGTAATGTTGAAACCCCCGGGGTGGCTGATGTTGAGACCCCTGGGATGAGTAATGTTCAGACCCACCCGGGGTGGTTAATGTTGAGACCTCCGGGGTGGCTAATGTTGAGACCCCAGAGGTGGCTAATGTTCAGACCCCCAGGGTAGCTAACGTTGCGACCCCGGGGTGGCTAAAGCTGAATCCCAGGGGCGAGGAGTTCTAAAGTTGAGACAATCGGGGTGGGGGGGGGGGGAGAGATAAAACTAAAACACCCGGGGGAGCTAAAGCTGAGATTCTGAGTGGCTAAATTCCCTGCACAATCAAGCACGAAGCACCTGGCCAGGTCCAGGAATGTTGGAGATGTGTGATCAGCACATAAAAATTTTCACTGTATCAAAGATGATTATCAAAGTAAAGATAACCATAAAATTATCTTATATTTCCCTTTTCATACCAGCTCGCATCCTCCCCCATCGTTAGCGAGGCAGGGCCACGAGCAGAGATGCCTTGAGCCTCTGAGGAAGAATCTTCTCTCGGTTCCGTCTTCTGCTCCTACACTGACACAAAGTGATAATACATGATGGAAGGAGGACTTTCCAGCCCCCCCCCCCTCCGGGCTCCAGCCCGTCTCTCAGTCGCTCTCGACGAGGCGCTGGATGCACGCGGGCGGCGTTCATTCTGCCTTCTTCCCCCCCACCCCCCTAGGGAATGAATGAAGCAGATCAATAAAGAAAGAAAGAAAGAAAGAAAGGAAGGAAGGAAGATGCTCGATGCCCCTAGTGCTGGTAATGAGAGTAGCGGCCACGCAACCTTGTCCCATCATCACTTTTTCTGCCGATGTCGGGCTGGAATCTCTTCTTATTTTGGGGTGGTCGAGGAAAATATACCGCATGATTAAGATCATAAAATTCCATTCACGTTCTACAAAGACTGGGCGAGCCGGGCAGACGTCAGCCGGGGGGCGTGGGAGTTAAGCGCTAACAAATCAGACAAAGGAAAGAATGTGGGCCCGACGCCCTCACACAGGTGGGCCAGCAGCCCGGGTTCGAACCTTCTTCAACACCTGCTGCTGCTGTGTTGCTCTGTTGCTATATACATTCTATACCCTCGCTATGTAAGGAAAGCCTTGAATGAGCGAATATTGGGCTAAAACAGCGTCGTTCATACATACGTATGTTCTGTCTGTCCAAACAGTCGCGTAGGTGATGTCAAAGCATGACAATGATACCAAAGACGAGTACATATTGAGCTGAAACACATTCATTCTGTAAATACATGTGTGTGTGTGTGTGTGTGTGTGTGTGTGTGTGTGTGTGTGGATACAGACAGATGTACAGACAGATAGAGAGAGAGACAGACAGAAATATAAATAGATAGAGAGGTGAAGAGAACAAGAGATATACAGAAAGATAAACAGATAGATAACAGATATAGGGATAGGACCGATAGCGACAGACAGACGCACATGAAGAAGGGGAGAGAAACAAACAGAGATACAGACAAATACATATTAAGAGAGACGCTAAACACACATTATCCCTCCACACTTTATGTCCTCTTGAAGCGGTAGCCAACTCTCCCTCCACACTGCCAACCTTCCCTCCCTTCCTTCACACTCCTCTATGTCCCTCCAAACCACCACCCCTCCCTCCCACAAACTAGGAAACCCCCCCCCCTCCAACGTAACAAAATTCCCCTTCGTCCTTATCGCTGCTTCTCCACCTCTACGTTCACCAGTACGCATACCGAACTGTACCGTAACAATTCAAATATCTATACGATAGTGAGAACAGGTGCTATAATACCGAAGGGTTGGAAAGGTGTTTCCGAGTGACATTACCGTAATGACTGATAAGAAAAGTTGAAACACACACACACACACACACACAAAGTGCTTCTTGCATCTCCCGTTGTGCAAGGACCAACCCTTGCACTGTAGTAGTAGAGAAAACGATCATTAAAAAAATATGGCCTAAGGGAATGGATATGCAAGAAGGAAATCCTGTTAAATATAATGTGTGTGTGTGTGTGTGTGTAGGTCCGGGTGTCACAGAGAACAGCCAGTGTGGGAGTAAACAGAGACACGCGATGCCATTCTCAAATAGTAAAAGACTCGTCTTACGTCTCAATGTATTTTTTTTTTCTTTATAAACAAACTATATCTTTGGCGTGGAGTGTTCAGAGGTTGAATGGGTTGCTAGCCACACCACACACACACACCTGCCGAGCACTGATTCATTTTTCCTTTGTTTTTTGTTTTTTTTCATAAATTTTTTGCTGTCCTCTTTTCACCCGTGGTGGCCAGGAGTGTAGCGCACACACACACGCACACACACACGCGGACACATTCGCTTTCTCCATGATCTCTGAAGGGGCTCTAAGTTCATGTTCGGAATCTGCGGTCCTTGAAAGACGTCCACGCTAACATCAGGTCCCGGCCGGGGTACTGCCAGGCACTCCTTATGGGTCAGAGACCTTCCCTTACTTTCAACGGAACTTCCTCTTTAATCGCACGTGCTCTGTGTACTACGGTTTGTGGCGTCGTCTATCGTTCCTCTTTCGCCAGGACCACAAATAACGACGGCTGCTGCAAAAAAAACATCACGGGACTAAAATACTGGCGTTGGCGTATTCAAATACCAGCGTCACGCGTTCGTAACTGTTTACGTGTGTTGTTGTTGATTTCCTGTGCATCAACTATGCCACTAACGACCCCTTGAACACGATGGTACGACCAATGAACACGATGGTACGGCCCGGTGAGCACACGACGATACGACCCTCGAGTTTAAAAAAACCATTATACCTAAAGGGGTTGTACTGTGCGGTGCTCGAGAGAGAGAGAGACGAGCCAGCGATATCAAGGGTCGCAACTCCGTGCTCGGAGGTCGTTCCCAGTCGTTTCAAGTAGCGGAGACCTGGTCCAACGCTCATGCCGTTTCTGTAGGGCATTTCTCTTTTTTTTCTTCCCATGTAAGACGTTAAAAGGTAACTGTGCGGGACTGGTGAGTGATCCTGGTGCGCCACCTGACTGTTACTACCTGCGTGATGACGTGGGAGCGCCGCAACCGCACGTGGGATCGGTCGGCCGGCCGCATGTGCAGCACGGCGGAGGGGAGAAAGATAGAGAGAGAGAGAGAGAGAGAGAGAGAGAGAGAGAGAGAGAGAGAGAGAGAGAGAGAGAGAGCGCCAACCACGTGCGTGCATGACCTCTGCACAGCAGCGTGGACGTGGCAATGCGAGGCCCAGGGGATGGAGCGGGCGGACTCAAAGAGCGCGTCACATACCTTGGAGAACCGTCACATTGAGTACTGTCATATGTACGTATCTTGGGAGCTCCGTCACATTTCTTATGAGTACCCTCACGCGACTCAGACAGACCAACCGTCACACGTCAAGCCGTCACACACACACACACACACACACACACACATACACATACACACACACACACACACACACACACACATCTTGAGTGCTTGCGTGTGACGTCGCGCGACCACACCATGACGGCCTGCCAAGCCAGGGAGAGAGAGAGAGAGAGAGAGAGAGAGAGAGAGAGAGAGAGAGAGAGAGAGCAC
>JAYMFT010200331.1:0-25573 GCA_038088735.1 Panulirus argus
ATATATATATATATATATATATATATATATATATATATATATATCCTTGGGGATAGGGGAGAAAGAATACTTCCCACTACTCCCTGCGTGTCATAGAAGGCGACTAAAGGGGGAGGGAGCGGGGGGCTGGAAATCTTTCCCTCCTGTTTTACTTTCGAAAAGAAAGAATAGAGAAGGGGGCCAAGTGAGGAGTCTTCCCTCTAAGGCTCAGTCACTTGTTCTTGACGCTACCTCGCAAACGCGGGAAATGGAGAATGTGTATTAAAAGAAATAATGTAAACATAATCCTTTGGAGGAAATAATGTTCTGAATGATATTTTCAACATAAAATTACAGAGGAATTGAATTCAAGGATCTTTACATTTTAAATCCTTCCCTGTCTCACGCACACACACACACTTTATGAGGCTTCTGTTCCTTGGGAGATGCGATGAAAGACTTCTTTTTGGCAATTTACCGTTCCATTTAACCACTCTACATTATGATGAATCTTACAAATACATGGAAAGAACAACGATGAGGGTATTAGTTTCTTCTTTAATATATACAGACAAAAGCAGGCTAGTAAAAACAGATGACTCCTTTCCACCCACAGGACACACCACTGGAAGGTAGGAAAAAAGTTGAATTTCTTATATAATTAATTTTCCCTCATGGATAGCCGTATATGCTTGTCATGAGTATAGTCTGAGGATTTTTCTAACCGTAATTCAAAGGTGCTGATAGTTTTTGCCTTCACTTATGTCGGTTGTTTGAATTTGTGCTTTTAAAGGTAGATCACTTTAAAAAATAGTAAGAGTGTTTCAGGGAAAGTTAAGTTTGCCCTAAATTTTGAGTATCTCACTAGTCTGCTCGAGGACGAACAGCTGTGTCTTGATTGCCTAGGTAAAGTGAAGGTGTACTTAAGGGAGAATGATGGCCGCTAGCTGAACTCTTTTCATCACTGACAAGTATGCTGAGCACGACTCAGACTTACCAGTTCTGCACATGACAGCGACTAAAGGTATTGCAGACGACACAGAAACATTCATTAAATCTTGAGCACAGAATTAATAATACATTCATATGAATACAATTATATTTCATAGTAAAAACAAATGGAGTAATATTTCATCCCTCCTTAAAACAAATGGAGTAATATTTCATTCCTTCCTAAATAACATATGCAACTACCTTAATGGCTAAATATAAAACTGTAGATACTACAGTTTATTAATGCTAGTTTGATGAGCAGTACTGCAAAAATGATCAACTTCTGAGGTGAATGAGATGAAACAATATTTTACTCCATAAAGGCCGAGGTATAACACCTTTCCCATGTCACTGCGTACATAGAATTACCAAAAAAGAAGGGCTCATTCTTTTTGCCTACAGTTTAACTCGCACTTGATACTGTAATACAAAGCTAGTGCACCAATTAACACACTACTACACAAAACCTATAATTACTAGTCAGCATTAATACGCGAACTTGTTTTAAATGTCATTATTGCGCTATCATGTGCATAACGACTTTGTTGAACATAATGCATCTGCATTCAGCTTACAGCAACTTGAGGTCTGAAATAGACTAGAATACTTTAATTGCACTCGTAGGTTTTGCCAGAGGGATTAACTTGTGAACTCTGGGAATAAAAAACTAGTAAATATCTTTACGAGAATACAGTATTAGTAAGCAATGAGTATATCCTCATTTTCGAAGAATACAGAACCATTAACCAAGAGCCAATAAAGCATCTTCATGTTAAAGGAATAAAGAATTAATGATTTTTTGAGAGTTGCCCCCTCAACCCCCCTAAACACACACACACACACACACACACACACAAAGTTGTGGAAAACAATATACTGATGGGTAATGCTTCATAGCTCACCATTAGAAATCAATGTAACTGGAAAACAGTTCTGCGAAATGATTGATATTCAGACATTTGAATCAGGTTTGGCAAACCCTTATCTCGGCATATGCACAAGACTATTATCGAACTTTTTTTTTTAAGTTAGATTTAGTGAGATACAACAATAGCACTGAAGAAATACGTGTATTTGTTTTTATTAAGTTTCTTCCTGTCTTTTTTTCCTATTCCTAGTAAATTTATATTTTCAGAGTAGTTATCGATTTTTTCTTCCAAAGTCTATGTAGACTTCTTGATGAAGCTGCAATAATAATTAATGCTCATGTATGATATTCCCCAGATTGTAGTGGCAAGAAGAGCGTAGATACTGCTGTAAGGTAAGAATTCCTTTAATGAACCTGGATACGGCCAAGATCAGCCATAGCAACGGGAAATCAAAATAGTTTGATGTTCGAACATTCTGGTACGTACGGGATGAATTATTTAAATGTACGAGATGAATCATTTAAACGAGGTATGAAATACAATCATAATAAATTATATTTCTTAAACTTGAGATTTCATTACCATTTATAACTTATTTTATCATATGACTGTTTCAAAGTTGTCATACGATAATTTCTAAAGCTTTTGCACACGTCAAGGCATTACCTTTAAATCACGGCAGGAAAGCAGTCTATGTTGCAGTTATTTTCCCGTATCATGTTCTTTGTAGGAGTTCATCTTGTCTAATAAGGTTCAAGATGATGACCATGAAAAATTCACATTACGTGCATTATGGCTGGGATGTACAGTTTGAAGCCATGGTAGAAAAAAGTTTTGGAATGAATTACACAGAGGTCATAAAGAGTTAGTTTTTGCTTCTAGGACTTAAATAATGTAGTCCGTTATCCGTTACTCACTGGAAAGTTACCGTTTTGAGGAGAGGTAAGAAGGTATTGCTCTGTAAGAACACAGCTACAATGATTATTTAATGACCATGGCTTAATTTATATTATTGTACGTGACAGAAACATTAATTGATACGAAATAAAATAATATTTACTTATCAAATATGAATTAAAGTGCATTTCGAAAACTAGAAACAAAAATTCCTTACAAATTGCTTTTCCAAATATAGAAGAGGCTCTAGAATATCCAGAGCGCCATGTGACGACTGTGAGCAAGTCGTTTTATCTGAAAATAACCCCTTTTCGACGCGATTAGGGGTTTATTAACTACGGCATTGACGACCGTGGATGGAGGGGAGATTATTAACCATTTGTATAGGGTATATGGCATTAGTCATAGGTATTTGTTTACAAACATTGGAATGTAAACAAAAATACCGCCGGGCGGCAGTGTTTTGTTTGGTTGTTGGTGGATTGTGGGTAATTTGCTGTTGGTATGTTGTGGTGCGCACGCGGGTTGTGTGTCTAGCCGTGTCGCCATCTTCACCGGCTCGTAGGTTTCACACGATGTCTGCTCCTGTAAGGGGGCCCGGTCAGCATGCTTGGGCCCTGCTAGCCCTACAGAAGTCCGCGCCAACTTCCCCTCACCGCGTGCCGTGGTCGCCCGACAGAAAGGGAACCCCCATTGCCAGGTTGGAAGGGAAAGAATTCGAATACATGGTGCGGCAGAGTCGGGTGGTGATTGGGCGCAACTCAAGCAAGGGCGATGTCGATGTAAACATGGGCCATAATAGCTTTATATCGCGTCGACATATCGAGATATATTTCGAAACGCCCCATTTTTACATGATTTGCAACGGCAAGAATGGTGTGTTCGTGGACGGTGTGTTTCAGAGGAAGGGCGCCCCGCCTCTCCAGCTGCCCAGACAGTAAGTTATTCTTGAACTCATGGTGTTTCTTTCGTTTCCTAATGTAGGTTTGACCCACTAAGGTGCGATGAAGAGGTGTAGGAGTGCGTAGGTTGGGTCAGTGCTCAACACTTCGTGGTTGGTTATCGAAATTTGGGCTAGGTATTTTTAGGAAGGCTATTGCATAACTTTGTTTTGGATTATTATTGACCTCTGTGGTATTTTGGAATGACCAGTACCATTAACATGAGTTGTGGTAATGGATCTATCACTGCTTGTAAAGTTCTTCTGACTACGATCCCTTGAACAACTTGCAGATTATGTGAGTCATGTCAAGGTTAAGTTTTTTGGGGTTGGTATTGGGTTTCGTTTGTAAAACGTTAGGCATATTATAGAAAAGGAATTCCCACCTCAGAATACCTTACTTAATCCAGGTTTTCGTAAGATAACCTGGTATGTAGTAATTAATATTGATGAATTAAAGTAAAACAACTATAACTAATCCAGTGGTTTGATTTTTTTTATATCCTTTCCATGCCTCTGAACTTTGAAGTCTGAAGTGGTTAATTACTCATTTTATGTGGTCAGATCATCATAACAGTTGATTTAGATAAGTCACGGTAGTTTATGCACTTTTGATTGCTTCGATGAAATATAATATGCAAAAATAGATGCTTAATGTTCAGGGATGAAGATTCCATGTGCATGATCAAGATTTGTGTAAATTTAAGAAAAGTTTACCTTAATGTAACTAAAATGAACTTTATTGGTGCTCATTTTGTGTATAGAATGAAATGAAACAGGAATCTTTGCATGTCTTATATAGAGTTAGTGTAGACTAGCATTGCGTGATTTTGAGGGTACTCTTTTATATGACAGTGAAGATGATAGTGGTGAGGGTTGTGAAGAATGTGGAAAATGTGGGCTTTCGTGAATTAAGTTCGTACAGGACTTTTAGAAATAAACAGAATTTTTGTAAATCAAATGTAATTTATCAGAGTATTTGATACCATTTTCATTTTTGAAAATATGGGACATTCTCTATTTACAGGGAGTTATTGCGTAGTGTAAACGTTTGAGTAGGTTTAAATGGATTCCATTGGCTTCAGTGCTATTCTGTCGTCACTTTGACGATTAGGGTAAATGTTAGGAGCTGGGTGAAATTAGGTGAGTTTTGCAAATTTATGTGGCTTTTAGAGTTGTCTCAGCTACTCTTACACCAACTTGACAGTTTATTCGTTTAATGCTGTAGCATTACTTTGCATCAGAAGAACACACAATTGGTGTTAGAGGACTCGTGATAATGCAGTTCATTCATAGATGTGAAGGTGATTTTATAAAACCCATTAAGAGTCTTGATTGCCCACAAAATGGGCACTGCTTTTAAGTAGAGGGAAAAATAGTGGAAGAATATGTAAAATGCGTAAAAATTCATGATGGTCCAAATTTTACTTAATGTAGGATCATTGTAACCTGATAAATCAAAATTCGCGAGTGGTTTGGCATAATATGATAATTTATTTTGAATGAACAATCCAATTTGATAATAACTTATAATGCAAAATTTATTTTGGAGGGTGAATCTATAGCCTTTTGGCCAAGCTTTGCTTCACTGAAATCATCCATTGCACCATCTCCATTATATTCACCTAAAGTTACAATAATTTTGTATACAAGTACCTCATAACAAATGCTACACCATGTTGATCACAGCCATTTTCAAGATCCTAAATTCATGTGACATGTAAAACATTTTTATAGGATGATAATGTTTGTCACAAAATAATTGCCTGTGTAGACTGAGACTTATCAAGGAAGGATCCTGTGAATCCACTGCAGTAGAAGCAGTATTCTTATTTCTTGTTCCTTTTCTTTTTGTCTTTTTTGCCACTCTGTAACATCTAAAAATCAGCGTTTAGTGAACTGATTTTACTCCACACTGACACTTTGGACACATGGTGGGTAGCATTTTTTATTATCAAAAAGTAACCCAAAAGAACGTCAACATGTTTTTATTTGTTTGCAAAATGTGATTTGCCTCAAAAAATTTTCAATCACAACTGGCTCAAATGCCATTATGTTTACTATTGATTGCATGGCTTTAGTGTAAAATATATTTCTTTTTGTGTATAAAAACGTAGCAAGAAAGTAAGTGAAGTACTGATCATAAAATCTTAACCAGAAAAAAGTATAAGGATAGAATGACCTTGGAACTGTGAAATTACCTGAATGTTTTTTAGTATATGTAAATGCAGTAAAATTGATTGCAACATTTATATGTACACCTTGCATTTCTTCACATTCTCTAAACATTTGGAAGGTATACAGTGAGGGACCCAGACGTATGTCAGTGGTATAGTTTTTCTTATAATGGTGAGGAGCTTTGTATTCTGCCATCATGCATGTGACATAATCGTATGTAGCTTATGAATAATTTAAAGTGTATTAATTGCATTTAAAGAAATACTCACATTATAAGTATTCCATCCCACAAAATGCCTGTGCTTCATAACTCACTTCACTTGGATAATGACAATTGAAAGATACGATATAATGGTCTGCAGTAATTTCTCTAATCACAGCTTACTGTATTATAGTCCAATGCAGAATTAATTATTTCCCAAAGCTAATTTTGGTTTTGAAACTAAACTGGTGATTTAATAGGGAAGAACTTGAACCAAAGTATTAAGTATTGGCTGGAATGGAATAGGCTAGATAGGATTTGAAAGCTTAGAAGAATAACAGACTAGAGAGGAATTGCCATTTTGAGACAGTCTTTTTTGACTGAGGATTGATAATTTTTGTGTTGACCCAGGGTCACTTAAGGGAGAGGAGACTGTCCCAGTATGTGACACTAGGAATTGCAATATTGCTGTGGGACATAATGTAAACAGACTGATAATTTTTTAAGGGAAGCCAGAATATATGATTTTATAGAAATAGATATATGTCCTTAGATATCTTAAAAAGGAAGGCAAAATATATAATTTTGCTTAAATAGATTTAAGATCTTAAGTATCTTTTATGCCCCCCAAAAAAGTGTTGAATAACCTTAGGTTCTAGTGCTTTACAAATTCCTCAATCAACCTTGAAACTTGTGTTAAAATGATACCAAAATTTCTGGTCTTAAATATGAATTATATATCAATGGAAAAAGTAGAATATAGTTGAAATTTCGATAATATTGTAAATAGGCTGAAGAATGTTTTAATTGAAGGCAAAATGTTTAATAGTGTGGAATTATTGTTTAATGTTTGAGGTATCTTTTTCATGCCTAATTGCACTAGATAACCAGTAGGTTTAGATGCTTTACAGATTCCACCAAATCACTCCTTCGAATTAAATTAGCCAATCCTAAGCACTGGTAGCATGAGCATGACAGTGAGTACTATGACCGGTTGTGGGTGCCATAGATATGGTGAGTCCCAAGTAAAGGCATTCAGCTGCCCAGTGTGATTACCAGCAAACTGTTAAGGCCTCCAGGCACCTCCAAGAATTTATCCTATAACAGTAATCTCTCAATTTAATGGACTAATAGGGGGGAGGGGGTGTCTGTTAATGCTGAAAGTCTGTTGAATCGAAAGTAACCATTTTTTGATACAATATATAATATACAGTAATACAGTATACAATTCACATGCTTTCTCTTAACTCCTCAATCACTTAATGCCATTTTGAATTGTAAGGATTGCAAAATTATTCAATAAGTATAATCACAATTCTCTGTATACAACCTGACCGCACGATAGCTTGAGGCAGACCGAGAAAGAAACAAAGTGAGTGTATCCCATGCTCCCAAAAACAAGTGCAATATGAAATGTGCATGGTGCGATGTTTGAGATTTTTTTATTTTTATTTTATTTTTTCAATTGTTGATTAATGTATTATAATTTGCTCATTCCGTTAAATCTGAACTCCTTTTTATCGGGGTCTGTTAAATTGAGGGATTACTGTACTTGGATTGCCATCTATGACCAGCCAACAGAACTCACAGTGTGTGCAGAACTTGTGGTAGGAAATTATTTGGATAGATTTATGTCAGTAGCTTCCTACTGCGTAAGTGTAGGATGACGCCAGTGGCAGTGATAGGGTTAAGGACACAACAAATCTCATTATTTTGCAATGCCTGTGTACTAGTGGAGCTTGATTTGCATTTTTTCAA
This sequence comes from Panulirus argus, assembly GCA_038088735.1. NCBI lineage: Eukaryota > Metazoa > Arthropoda > Malacostraca > Decapoda > Palinuridae > Panulirus > Panulirus argus. The sequence continues at coordinate 7,817 of JAYMFT010200331.1, forward strand.
CTTTCAATACCAAATCTGTTGTGGGAAGGGGCTATGAAAATTAGAAAATGTGGGGTTGATTAACATTAAAGCACCTGCAGATGAAAAACTTACAGAAATCAATGTAAAAACAACTATGTCTTAGGGTCCAATATTTATCATAAATTTAGTGTTGTCCTAGGGTCCAATATTTTTCTAAATTTTGGCATTATAGTTGTATTATACCACCCTTATTGTTGTCTGCTGCTGTTTAACATCATTCAAGACCATGTGAAGTAACTGTTTCATTGATTTTTCAAGTTTTTAGATAAGTAAAACAAAACAGAAAAATATTCAGAATTATATATATCTTGAATCTTTAGTTGAGAACAGTGTATAGTCATTGGATGCACATGGCAGACTAGCAAGGGGACATATTATGCCTGAGAAAGTGAGGTTCGGTGGACATAAATAAGTTTTCCACCTACTTTTACAGTAATTAACCCCTCATTTTTTTCTCTTCGCATCCTTTCTGTAAATCAACTTAACTGTATTATTTTAAAAGAAAAAGGATTATCCTCTCTGTTTGTATTCTCCATACTATTCATTGTTATTGTCAAATGTCAATAATATTCCTGTTAGATTCATGATCTCCATTAACAGTATATTTATGAGTCATATGTTGTATTCAGACATAATACGTAGCGATGTGAATATTTGTCTTCGTTATTTATTGAGATAGAAATGAAAATTCATTGAAAGAGAACTGGGCTTGGAAGAAAAGAGTAACTGGGTGTTGAAAAAGTGATAGGCATTGATAGTAAATGATTTCCAGATGTTTTTTCATTAACACTTATGTAGTTTGATAGATAAATGTAAAGAATGCTATTGCTGTGGTGTCAACAATTTGGTTAGATTGGGTTCAAGGATGAAAATCCACCTGGTTAAGGGGTAATTTAGCTATGGTTGGATAAGTTGGTATTCTGAAGGGAAAGCCTTCAAATGAGGATTAGTTTTACTTAGTTTAAGGGTTTATGGTTTTTCTGTACATTTAGCCCCACATTTTTCTTTTCTCCAAAAGCCATTTCCTGCTTTTGTTAGGGTACACTATAAGTGCATAGTAGAGTGTTTTATAGATATCAGAAGAGTGGTGTATAGCGAGAAATCTAATTTTTAGTCGTTTTCAGCCAAACGATAAACAGTGCATTTACATGTACCTTTGGAATAATAGAGAGCCATTTTGTGTGGGAAAAGTACTAAAGAATGTCCTTTTCTGATTGATGTCATACAAATGCAAAGTGCTTATTTTGTGGAGGAGGGATGATTTATGCTTTGTTTTGGTTGTGAGTGAAATTGAAAGTGTTTTTGTTGAGAATGTCATTTTTTGTGTCAAATCTGGCAATTTTAGGGTTGAGCAGTTGCTGAATCATGGATTTGCATGATTACAGGCATTGATGTTGCCAAAGGGACCTTCATGGCAGATCAAATATATATATCATGAACTTTTTTTACCAAAATTTTTCAGAAATTAATCTTTATGGAAAAGAGTCATGAATGGTTGAGTTATTGGGTAGGATTGCAAACATTTAAGGAAGGGTTTAAGAAGATGGTTACTAAAATGGATATGAACCTGCTGAAAAATATTCTGATGTAGGATAGGCAAAGATTGTATGGCTTTGACTTTACCCGAGAAATAGATTTAATGATATCGTAGGGAGTAGGATAGTAATACCACCTTTGGGAATATGGCATCCTTGCTCTTTGCCAGCTCACAGTGCTGGATGGGAGTCCCTACCTAGTTCTATAATGCCATTTATAAACTTCATCCATTCCATGGCATTAGGAACAGAGTTCATAATAAAAGATGAGATTATCCTATTCACTTTCAAAATGGTAGCAGTTACATATCAGTTGTACAGTAGCGAGACAGTGGTTGTTATTAAATTTCAGTTGTTACAAAATGCTTTGCAGAAGAGTAAAGGTTGCTTGAAATCGGTATTATGCTATGTCATCTGTAGAATACTGTATGGCGCATGTCATGGAGTTTAGTCACACCTTGATGGTTGCTGTATGAAATATCTATCGAAATGCACCAGATAGAATGCATTATAGATGAAAGATATTACAAAACAGCATTAGGAGTTTTCTTGAAAAGTTTCTAGTCTTTCTATGAGGCTCCACTTCATGGTTGCTTTTTAATGAATTTTTGAAATCCTGTGTTTGTTATGCATGGATTTTCTAAACTTTATAGTTTTTGAAATATTAGTCCTCCTGTGCTGTTTTCATCCATAGTCTTATCTGTGAGCTCTTTGTAAATTTTGATGTCAATGTGATATCTTTAAAACATTTTCTTTATTGGATAAAGACCATATGGGATATGTTTGTGCATGCAATGGAATTCTTGTATTTTTTGTAATACTTTTGTTTTAACCACATTTTCTCTGAAAAAAAAAGGGCTGCATTTTAAGGAAGATACAGGAAAATACATTTAATAAAGACGATAAGGTAAATTTGATTTATACTCGTATTAGTGTGTGTGACCTTTTGTTCAAAATTTTTTCAATTACCCATATGTAAATGGTACAAGGCAAGAATGTCTTTCCAGGAATGAAGCAATAATGTAGGTTAAGTACGTTACATACATGATTTTGTAATATAGTTCATCACATACTTATCTTGCTTGAAGCAGGTTTGATAAAGAATTACACACATTAAAACAGTATACATGCATGTTTTGTTTATGATGCATTGCAGTTTCATCCCACTGGCAGTCACAGTTTTGTCTTGTGGCTAAAAATTTACTTTAGTTAGTAAAAGGTTGTATGATTTACTTTAGTTAGTAAAAGGTTGTATGAATATATATATCTGAACTAAAGAAGTCCTTAATGTTTGTCTTAGAAATGGCTCTCAAATTGATGCGTGTGACTGTCATTTCAGATAAATATGAAATGTCGCCATTTACTCTGAAATGACTTTCTGTATACTTGAATGCGATATTAGTTTTAAATTTAAATTGCATATATTTATCATATGGCATTCAAATGTGTGAATACCATACATCAGGAACTGCCATATGGTAAGGTGTGGTAAAAAAATATGCATAAGCATCATATAATGTACATGTGGGATGTTTCTCTACAGAGAGCATGGTACCTGAAAGTTTGAGGTTGGAAACATTAGTTTCTGTGCATGGCGTTTCATAATTTTTGATAAATATAAGTTGCCTTTTTATTGCTGATAGTGATGAAAGATCTACCAAAACTTTGTGTTGGAGAAGGTGGAAATCATAGTTTTGCACCTACAAGTACAGTAAGGGAATTGTGATTTCTTTGATTTTATTATATTTTTAACTTTTATTTTTTGTTGAACAAGAAAGAATTGCTGGAATTGAATGAGCTAACTTCTCTTTTGAATGCTAACTGTAATGTGATTCAGGCTTGAAAAGCATTTACTGTCTAACCTGATGCATTACCATACTGGCCCAGTTTTATGAAAAGCTGTTGCTATAAGTTTTTTCATGATTTTAGATTTAAATTTGTTTCCCTTGCGATAGATATGTTAAGGAATACACAGTTCAGAAACTGTCTTAAGGAGAAATGTTGAACATTTCTTTTAAGGTAATGTTTTAGTATTTTGAATATTGATTTTCTTAACAGATTATGTTCTGTTAAGTTGCTGTTTTGAAGTTTACCTAAGTAAGAGTGAAGATACTCTCACAGCTTTGTAGAATAAGATAGTCCAATAATCTAATAGTGGATTTTTGCTTTGACCTTTGTGGTCTGTTAGCTTTTAGGAGTTTGAGTAAAGGCATGAATATAACCATGATTTGATTTTTTAATTAGCTTAATATGAATATGTAAATTTTCTTTTAAGCAAATGCAAAAATATTTATATGACTGTCAATGGGATTATGCTAAGTATTGCAGGAAACTTACACAATACAACCCAAAGATGTACAGATTGGGAAGGGAAAGGCTTATACACATGAATTCAAGGTATGACATTTAGATTATGAATGCCATGGCTCTGGGCTTTCTGTCCAAGACTGGTTCAGCTGGAATTATGATTTTTAGCAGAATAGCTCTGCTGCCCAAAGAATTAATAGTCTAAGGACTGAAGAGTAATACAAATTTTTTTTTTTTTTTTTTTTTTTTTTTTTTTTTTTTTTTTTAAGACTCCTCATGTAGTGGGGGGAGAATATTAATGATAGTGTTTAGGCTTTACTACAATCTTAAGTAACCTTACAAAAGCGGTAGGGCTTGAAAAAAAGTAAATATATTGTAGAATTCAAAAGGAATGGGAAAATGTCTACTTCTGTGAATTTGACACAAAATGTGTTAGCTAATGGCCCATCCTAATAATCATCTAGACAATAAGCATATCAATCCTCACATATGTAAATAGTGTGTTTTAACCATATGAAGAGTCTCAAAATACTATTTACTATAGAGGACATGGTAGGTACCTGCTCTTCTATGTCAGTATTTCTTCAGAGTTACTTAGTATCTTTTCAAGTGCATCCTTATGTCCAGTGATTCTTAATACCAATTTGAAATGTATATACCCGGTATTTCTCTGTATGTGGTGCCTGTTGAATATCAAAATGGCTCTAGACCTTTGGATATGTCAGCTGCAGGTGTGAAATATTGACAGAACTACTTCACTTTAAAAGAAAATATGTACCTTTATATTTATGAAATGTTCTCTTCCAAACAAAGTACTTTCCGTGCTTATTGAGACAGAAATGAGATGACTGTAACGTGGATAAGAGCTTCTATGAAATAATTTTTTCCTGATTTACATTGTAGATTTGGTATTGGTATTGGTTATGAAATTCTTATGTTTTGTAGAGTACTTATTTCCTGTCTCGCTTAATAATAATTCTATGTTTAATACGTAGGAAATTACTCATCACTGCAGTCAAATGTGCTTTATATGAAGAAAATGATGTTTTAAGCCAAAATAATAAAAATTTTTTCTCTCTGCTGTTACAGATGTACATTGCGGTTTCCTAGCACAAATATTAAGATTCAGTTCCAGTCGTTGGTAGATGATTTGGACCCCCCGCCAGCCAGGGTCCCATCTCCACCAAAAAGAAAAATGCAGCCTCTGAAAATTAACATTCCAGAGCAGGATGCCAACTTTGGTTCTCCATTCCCCTCACCAACAGGCACCATAAGGTAAGACTGAAAAAGATTCATATTTCTGTTTGTATTCGTATCAGCCCAAGTAGTGGAGTGAGAAAGAGTTTAAAGGAAGTGATACTAGTTCTTGGCTAAACAGTTAGATCACTTTTCATACCAGTAATGTGTATATTAAGTCCTGGTCATAGTTAGAGGATAACTGTGATAGGTTAGTCTTTCAGTTGGTGTTAATTTGATTTAGAGAGGTTGAAAGTTAATGAATATTCATAAAGAGAAATTCAGCCCTCTATCCCTTGTTAACTGAAGATTTGATGTATGTATATTTTTTTTATTCGTTGATGCTCCTACTCCTTCCACTTCTCTGTTACTCATCTTTTCCCTACCCCTCTCCTTTCTTATGAACTACCCCATTTTCTTTTTTGTACTTCATCCCCTGCTTTGCCAAGTTTCCTTCCTCAGGTTTCATCTGTAGTTCTTTGTTCTTTTCTCTGTTTATCCATACCCAGTCCTCCAACTTCTGTAGTTCCAGTTCCTCTATTTACCTCTTCCCAAATCCCTGCTTCTCTTAATCACCCAATTATTCTCCACACTTACCTTCTATGTCAACTTCTTTTTGGGTTACATCCTTGGTATACATTTAGGGGTTGCTGTGCTCTTTATTGTCCGTCATTCCTTTTTTAGGAGTCACTTTAACATGCCACTTAACCTTGGTCTTTCAAAAATTCTAAAACAGGTACTTAAGATTTACACAGTTGCTTATTTGCAACTAAGGAATTGTTGATTTTAGACCTGTAACTTTAGTTTGTATTTTACCTGAGTAAGGCTGTTCAAAAAAAAGTTAAACATAGAACTTAACCTGGGTCATAACTTGTAAAATAATCCACCTTTGGCTTTTGAACTTCATATAGGTTTTTTGAACAACATTTCCTCCCATTCTTATGTCATTTCCATTTATATTGCTGCACTGCAGGTGATGCAAATGTTCCAAGAAACACCCTTCTGTTTTCCTTCCCAAAATTCTTAGTCTCTTCCCCCTCCTCTCACTTTCCAATTCATTTTCTTTCTTGAGCTTCATTTCCTTCCACTTTTGTCCCCCCCATATCTTTTGAGTTGTCAGTCATTATAAACTTGATCATTTTATCCAGCTTCTCCTCCTACTCCTTTAACTCTTCCATCAATTATAGTTCCACCTTCATTTCCACCACTTCCCCAACTACATCCCCATTTCTTGATCTGCTGCTATTGCTCCTCCATTGTGTTTGCCTTTTCAAGCACTTCCTTCTTTTGTATTGTTAGGCCTTTCCTAAATTGTTTATTCTATGTCCTCATTTACCACACTCTCGTCATTTTATCTTGCTTTTCTTCACGTAAAGCCTCCTCATCTTCCGCCTTCAAAAGAATTAATACCTTTGCAATACATATCTGTCTTTAGTGATACCTGATTAGCCAGTCATATTGAAGCTGTAGTTCATGGTCATAAATATTCTCCTGAACATGACAGAATTGACAGTTTTTTTTTTTTTTTTTTTTTTTTTTTTCCCCCCCCCAGTATTCATCACGCCACTTTTAGTACTAAGTTTCAGTATGTATATAGAAGTGAGGTAGTTGGACATTCTCACACTAAGATCTTTCAGCAGTTTATGTTGTAACAAGCTTTTCTTTCATTATTTTTGAATTGCGCATTTTGAGTAATAGATTCTGATACTGATTATGCAAAGCTTATTAACTTATAAAGATTCATCAATATCAGATAAGAATAAGATGAAATTCATGTTAGAAGCAGTTTTCATTGAGGCAGAGCTTCCCACTACCAGTACACTGAATATGGTCTGGGAATTACTGTTGCAGGAAAGATTGAAAGAAGTGGGAACCTCCATGGCCTTTGTAGAAAGATGATAATTTTTTTGGAAGAACAAGAGTTGTCACCAAGTTTTTCTGAGTTTCTGAAAGTTTTCGAAAATGAAAAGATGATATATATGAATTTGAGAAAGAAGAAATGAGGATATTTGATCAGTGAAAAGTCTTCTAAAAAGATATTATTACAAATATGTAAGCTGTAGGTTATTAGTCGCAGATTTCAAATATGGTAAGTTTGATTGATTTTTTGCTTATGCACCATGCTGTGATAGAAACAGGAGGTTTTGGAGGGAACTTTAGAGAGTTATGGATATAGGGGAAAAGCTAATTATGATGGATGTATGGCAGAGGGATAGGTAGGTATTAGGGTCCCAGGTGAAGATGACAGTGTTAAAAGCATACAAGTTATGTTTGCACCATTGGGTATGAGCTGCGTTTGCATACATTTGATGCAAGGATATCCATAAGTTTATGTAATACAAGTAAATATGAGGTTCAAAGTGAAAATAACAGTGATGAATGGATACATGTGATTAGTGAGTTTGTGTTTTGATAGATATTCTGAACATGGGGATGTGTATATATCTATAAAACATAGACTGAGGAATGTTTGATGTGCTTTGGTAAATGATAATGTGGTAAGTAGTGTGCCTGATGTGATGTTAATGAGAGGCTTTTTAGCAGATGGTTATATAGTGGAAAAAGTGTGAAAAACAAGAATTAGAGGTATTCAGTATTTGTGGAAAAATTAAAGGATGAAATGGAAGCAGCATTTATAGATGTAGAAAAGGCTTATGATTAGGCTGATGGGAGAGGATTTAAGGAAGTTAGCTGTAGTGAACTTGAAAGACGTGCATTATGTAAAAGTTACTAGAATGAGATATGTGCTTGTATGAGTAAACAGGTGCATTAGTGATTTTAATTGATGTACAATACATCAGGGCTTTGTTATGTCTCTCTGGATATTATGGATGGAGTGGTAGATGAAAGCAGGTTGGGTAGTTTGCAATGGAAAACAGAACTCTGGTGGAAGAAATAGAAGATATTATTGGTGTCAGTGTGTGGATGGTACTGCTCTTTTGGCTGAGTGAAAGAGGTTTTCTACAGAATGGTATGTCACATCAGGTTTTGTGCAGGTGAACAGCAATAGGTAATCATGCAGCTGAAGAACAGGAAATTGTAGGAGGTTGTAGAATAGAGGATTGATGTTATAGAAGATGGTGTTAGGTTGATATATACCTGGGCATTTGAGCAGGAGAGAAGCAATTGTTTGAAGTTTTACATGCAGGAGTTGAAATAAAGGGCCAGACTGTTTGAGAAGCAGGCTTAGAGGATATTTGAGATTGTGTGTTAAGCACTGTGCTACAGTTTTATCTAGGTAAGAACATCTTACTGAAAAGTAATTTGTTGAGTGAGGAAAAAAGTTGATTTTAACAGCAAGAAACTAAAGGAATACTGGAAGTTAATGTAATTTTTTTAGGAAGTAAGAAACTCAGAATAGGAGGTAACTTCCAGATCCTGGAGCTGTCTGCCATGTCAAGTTAGAGTATTGGATGTTTGCAGAAAAACATTTTATGATTTGCATGCTTTTTCATTATGTTAGACTACTGTAATATTAATTTCATTGTTTTTGAGAGAAATGTTGCAAAGGTATTTAATAGCTTTTAAGTTACTAATCTCATCACACAGTAGCTAGTAGTACTGTATTGTTGAAATACTGTTGCTGATACTCACTTTATGCAGTATAAGGTATCAGGTAACTATACAGATGATATATATTCTAGAATAAGACTCTCATTTGACGTTGAGTTGTGCCAGGAGCCCAGATATCAGCATAATCTTGAAATGCAAAATTGATCTTCTATTTTTAGGATAAGAGTTTTGTGGGATTAAGGTCTGTTTCACAATGGATATATATTTTTTTTAATGATTGATACAAATTTGGAAGTGACAGCAAATTGCTCATTGATTATATTTTGATTCCCTTTTGATATTGAATAAACTTAAACCATTTGGAATAGATGCAAAATGTTCAGTTTTAATCATTAATCATGAAAGCTGATTTAATGAAAGCAACTTTCTTTGAATGAAGGTGCTAAAGTAGAGAATTGGTTACCAGGAAATGACATTTTAGTAAATAATGTGGGGTTTTGGAATGTGACTGAGAACATGAAATGTAGATGGAATTAGACCTTACTGGCAGTGAATGATAGCTGAGCCAGTAGTAGTAGACTTTATATCACCTTTGGAAATCAAACCAAAGAAGAAATGTAAAGCCCCTCTCTCTGCCATTAATGGTTCTTCAATTGTATTTATTCTGTAGCACTACTGATGGCTTGATTACATACAGTTGACTCCATATGCATTGTCAGAGGTAGCTGTTTCCCTTTATCTCTCCTTTATACTTTTTTTAACACTTAATTGAAAGACAGATGAATTGCTGAAATATTAAGGGAAGATTCTGCCTGTAATACCCTGTACTCCAACTGAAGGAAAACCACCCATAAAATAGATATGGAGATTGAGTTATGTTTGTGTCAGTGGTTGGTTGATGATCGATTAAACAATATGAGATCACAATGCTAGTGTAGCAGTGATAGGGTATCTCAATATGGTTAGTAAGTGTATCCAAAGTATTAGGTTGAGACATTAAGTGGTAACATGGATAGAAGAGTATTGTATTTAGCAATTTTTTGATTTAGATTGGTTGAAATTCTTTTAGGAAAATCACTTGTTGGTCCTTGGCAATATGTTAGAAGGTTGAGTAAGAAGAGAAGTAATTTCTGAATGCAAATAGAGGCAAGGTGGGTGTGTCAAGAAAATAGTCTCCAGAGTGTGTGATCCAGCATGTTGGACAACACATAAGTGTCAGCATAGGTGGAGCATGAAATGTATGGAACAGTGTTTAATGTCATCCATATTACAGATGCATTAAAGAAAGTAACGAAAAAAAAGTGTATTTTTATGAATGTATGGATGGAGGATGAAATGTTTGAGATGTTTAAAGTCTGCCTTATTACAGGTACTCTTAAGAAATTAAAGTAATTTTGAGTGTATATGGAGAGTTATGTTGGAAAAGTTTTGTGCAGCCATTACATTTTTGACCATAAATGGAAAGCTGGTTCATAGAATGCAGGTTGTTTTTGACATGAAGAGGGAAGATATTATCATGATGGACAAGGGTGAAGGTTGATGTGTTCCTTGAGGTACATGATTGTGAAAATGTTAGTTGACAAAGGAAAGCCATATGAAACTGTATGGGAAAGTGTTAGAAAGTATTTAATGTTGGGCAGGAAGGAGTGAATGTAGAGGGAGGCCATAGATGTGGGAGAACAGTGAATGTGTGCATAAGAGGAGAGCAGATATTGGCAAATGTAGGCTGAGTCTTCATTGTTTGAAGATTCTTCCTATGTTACCTTTTTATGCATTTGAAAATATTTGATTTGTCAGATTTAGAGAGAGAAATTTCTCTAAAGCACTATATTCATATTTTAACTTGCTGTCCTGTTTTTTTATCAAATGTTTTGTTTATTTTACACATTTTACACATTATTTTGTCATGCCTGTTTCCAGTTATCCTTTTAACCTCCTAGTGTGCTCTAAACCTTACTTTGATACACCTCATTAGTAATCCGGCAGGATGAGTTACAAAAATAGGGAAAAAGTAACTGTGATTTTGATTTTTAGGGTGGATATGACTGAAATGGTACAGATTTTGGTGCAGTCAGACTTGGTCACTTCTCTAGGAAAACCCTTGCCTAAGCTGACTCTTCTCATTGATCAGGCTGTCCTATAATTAGAAACTAAATTAACAATAGATGTTAAGTTAGAATCCTATTTTACAGAACTACTAAGCATAGAAATCTTATTCATAGAATATATATAGTCTTTAGGTTGGGGCAATTCACATTCACTCGAAGTTATCTAAAAAAGAAATCAAAGTGTCCAAGTAGTCAGTTGTTGATAAGATGATTTTCAAGAGGTGAAAACAAGTCATTCTTGTCTAGAGTTGTCTGTTTTGAATATTCTCATCAGTTATCTCTGGAACTGCTTTTGTACAGAGTGATTATGTCGTACTACTATAATTAGGGTTGCATGACAGTATGTCATTGCCATTACAACCTTGTAATTGCCTGTTTGTACTGTACATTCTTGATAGTACAATAACTCAAAAACAGTACATGATAGAAACTTCATACCTTTACCATAAGTACCCTTTAAGAAGGAAACAAACTGATTAGATTTTGGAGCATTCATTTGTTAGATTTACTTACTGATTTGGAGAAACTGATGTTGTTGCAGGTGCTGATATTCTCGCAGCTTAAGTGCTGGATGGTGGGAAGCTCAAATTTTGAACAGACATACAATAAGCAAAGACATATTATGGCTCTCAGATTATTGCAGATTAATGAACTTGTTAGCATTTTTTCTTTATGAATAATTTGTGGCAGGATACCAGACAATGTAAGTACATCATACTTTACCATAGGACTTAGTAGTTCATGTAAATATTTTGATGTATATATTTTTATTATCCTAGATAATGACAAAATACTCATTATTAAGAAGTCCACCTTCAGTCTGCAAGTAAATAGTGTGGTTTATGAAGGGAAAACTATGTGAAAGTTGTAATGCCCTGCTTTACTTTGAGAACAGTAATATAGAAACTTAATTATACGTTGTATTAAAGGGAAATTAACTACATTTTACCTTGTTTTATCTGGATAATGGCAAAATGATAGAGTAAAACTTACGCTGATGTGATTTTGTGGGTATTCGTTAAAGGAAAACTGTATTTAGGTTGTGATGGGTAATTATTCATGAGTATTCAGGAACCAGGTATGAAGGTAGTTCAGGGATTTTTAGATAATCAGTTTCCTTAGTGACACAAAGGAGATAACAATTATGCATTTTTATTTTTTTTCTGGTTATAAGATGTTAATATGAAAAGATAGTACAACACACAGTACTGATTAAATATTTTATGATCAGTTACTATTCCTTCACATGCAGACAGACTGTTTATATGTGCAGTACACAGCAAATAACCAAAGTTTGATAAAAGAATTACAGCAGTGTCTGATATGATGTTAACTCATATTAGAAGAGGCATGGTACGAGGGTCTAGTGTATCACCCATTCAATTTTTGTACTGTAATTTTCATAGGCATATAAAACATCACAAGTTTTAAAGAATTGAGAGTGTTTTGCTTACTCTTCTTAATTCATTTTGTCATCATGCTATTTTCCACTAACTTGCTGGTGGTGCTGATGATATTTATTTGTATTTTTGTTGGATACTGTGTGTTTTTAAGCAAATACTTTCAGTTTTACACTGCATAAGGATACCTGTAGTTGCAAATGGATGTGTTGTACGTATGTGTCAAATGCTTACATGTTGATGATTTTACTTGAGTTATAGCTCAATTCAGTTTCGGATAATAGGGGAACTGCATTCTTGATGTTTATTGCTAGTAAACTAGCTCCATGACAGTTGTACTAATGAAGGGTGTTCTTAGTCTCAGTCATAAGTCAGATGCTGATTGGTGTTATTTAGTATTATCTTGATTCCATTCCTATTTTCTCACTTTTTTATTTTGAATATTCGTCTGCATTTTCAGCTTGTGTTTGGTGTGATACATAAAATGAAGTTCTCCACATTACGGCAGCATTTCATTAGATGTTTTGTCTTCATACTCATATGCAGTATGATATATCAAATGCCATTAATTCCATTTACCCTTCCTCTTCACTTTAGCTGCTTGTGAACAGTCATTTCCCTTCATGGGAAATACTTGTAGTTGATTGGCTTGACTTTGTGAATTTTGTTTCCGCAGTACCATAACACTTTATATATTTTACTCTATGCATGCAAATTTGATTCTTCATTGAGGACATTCCATTCCTCCTCACATCTTTACAAGCTGTACATCTCTGTCACATAACTGGTAGTTATTCATATAACGTGTTCATCTGAAATTCATGCTGCTAATTGTTATTGACATAAATTTTTGTTGGTATAATTGAATCTTATTTGAAATCCATAAAGTTTTGGTGTAGTTATTTGCTGAATCATGTATTTATACATGTGTAAGTCTCAGACTTTGATTTCCTAGTAGTATCAAACTTTGATTTCCTAGTATTGTCTTTGTTAAGTTGTATTTAAAAGGTTTTATTAAGATCATTTGAAGATGTGGATGTCATTGATCATCACTTTAAGCTCACGCTTGCACATTGTCCTTATGGATGCCCTGAGCTGTAGTTACATATCACAAATTTTGTTACACTTCTTTCTGGTTAGAATTTGAACATTTCCTGTCTGAAACTCAAATTTAATACAGGTATGTTAAACATTTATTTCCTTCCAGGTTAATGAAAATTTTAGACATGAGTTCATTGTATAAGTTTGATGAAATATGGATTTTTATGATACTTAGTGAGATTGCTTATTTCATTCCACATCTTAAGCTTGAAAGTGGAACTGAATTGTACATTCATATAGATCCCCAGACTTTGCTATGTACCATTAGCTGTGCTGCAGTTTACTAGGTTTTTTGATGAAGCTTACCAAATTTTCTCAGTCATTCTTATCTCAGGATTGAAGGTGTAGCTGAATAATGTCTTTGCTTATTTGCTTATTTGTTTCCCCTTACTTTCCTCCTTCAGTGAACCTTTAGATTTCAATGTATGTCACTGGTAAATGGTCTTTATGGAGGTATTTTTTGTTGTCCCCTTAAACCCTAGAGAAAATTTTCAGTGTTTTGCCTCAGCCCTCATTCTGCTTCTGCTGGAGGAAGAGATTTTGGTATTCTGTGAAATACTGCTGAATTTTTTGTTGGTGGAATTGAATGCACTTGATTTGTTAATTTTCATACCTTACCCAAGGTAGGTGTAGCTCGAGTTGCTTAGTTTTTTGTCATTATTCAATTTTGTTATTGAGATCTTTGTTTTTTGAAGGTTTTCATTGAATTTTAAACAATTAGGTACATGTACTAGATATTTGATATGCAGATCTAGGTATTCTTTGGTAAATGTTGTAAGACCAATGGCCTCCTGATTCATGGACTTGTTCTCTTTAGCATTCATTATAATTGTATACTGTTTAAGCAGAATTTTTGCAATTAGATTGAAGTGACACAAGTGGCAATGTATTTCATGTTCTTAGCATTTTCCTTGTTTTTCATGAACATGTTACTCTACTGTTTTTAACCATTTAAAAGGACAAACTTGATGCTTTGTCTTTCTTAATTTTATTTCTCAGCACATAACAGCAAGACTTTAATCTGCTTGCTTGTGAAAATGTGCAGTGTATTAATCTTCTCTATACTCTGTGATATGCTTATCTGAAATGAGAGCCCACCAGTTGCACTATACAAGATGCCTCTTGAGTGTTGGTTAAGTAAGATCTCAGTGTTGGTTGCAACAAACATGTCAACAGCAAGGTAACCTTTGAAGCTAAGGTTTAAAGTACATTTTAAGTAGGTCTGAATAATTGTGATTTTTATATGATCTGAGTATTTAGCTTGATACGTCTTACATATTAGCCTTAAGATTGCTAAGATGTTTTGCAAGGCGAAGAAATGGAGGTTGTTTAGTTACCTGTCTTTGGAAATAAAATTTGCTAAGGGTGCTTGCAAGGGAGAAAAATTTTGGGTTCATTTAAAGCTTTGGTGAATCAAAAGATTGAGCATGTGTAGTGTATGAGAAACTAGCTCTAAGGAGTACTCATCTTAACATTGATGTTTAGATATGAAACCAAAGTTTATATGTAAATCATGTTGGATAAGAGGTAAGAGCAGTACAGGTGTATAATTTGTGTAGATTTGTGGGATATGGAGGATGAATAAGTGAAGAATGAAGATATGATGAGAATGCTAATGGCGTGAATAAAATGTTTGAAAGGTGCAGGCTTGGAAGTCTTTCAGATTGGTATGGTCGTTGGTATGGTCGTTTAGAACTTGTAGCAGATGATAGGCTTTTGACGAAGGTATACCAGTATTGTACTGTAGTTGTAGGTACAAGGTAGAGATTTAGACTTCAGAGAAGTGATTATTCCTGGGGATAATTCAGTTAAAAATGTTAGGGTAGTGGGTAATAATAGATTGCAGGGAAGGTATTTTGCACAAAAAGAAAATGGTATGAATGGAGGAGACCTTTGTTTCAGTTGACGAATTCGACTGGGAATGAATGCCTTAATATGCATGGGCGAGGTGAGCCACACACACACACACAGTGAGGAGCAGTGTTAACAGTATGAAGCGCCAAACGAGAATTAGACCTCTAATCTTGTAATATTAAGCCGGGATTAGATTAGGCTACGGGTATCTCTGGCAGATAGAACGTGGTCTGAAGGTTGGAAACTGGGAAAGGGGCGTAGAGAAGAAAGCGATACAGTTTGATAGGTGTCAGAAAGCCAAGAAAAAAAGTAGTGGCTTTGTATGGAAATGTTAAAGCAGGCTGAAGAGCCAACCAGCAATTTAGTAATAGGAGAGCAAGCAATGAGTACACCTGCTTAGCGAAGGACGAGGAACCGAGAAAAGACAGGTTTGTAGACAGATGAACTCATAAACGTTTACCAAATATACGATAATTATTCAGTAAAAGAACAGATAGAGTGAAAGACTCGGAGGGAACCGTTGTTAAGACGTGGGACGAGCGTAAAGAGACGAGTGAGTGCCAAGTTCCAACGTCTTAACAGTAGAAGAAGCATATCTCCCGCACCAAAATGGTGGGATGGGAGAGAGATCAGAGAAAGCATTGACACCAGTAGACTTGATACAAGTAAGCTCATGAGAGATCTAGAGCTAGACCTGGTAGTATACTACTATTATGGGCCCTGAGAAAGTGCAGGAGCACGGGAAAGACAACTTAGAATTCTTAAATCAATGGTTGAAAGGAAGAGGACGAGATAATTGCCGTGAAAGATGTAAGGCAGCGTTTCCTTAATGGTTGAGTGGAACGAGGTAAGTGAAGCAGGGAAGTTTGAAAAGATAATTTTAGAAAAGAGAGTTTGAGGAATGGAGGTCCCTAACGTATAAATCTCTCCCACTCGGTCTGCACAAACATAGCCGCGCATATACACCAACCACGCAGAAGCGCGCGCTAGAAAGTGGGGAGTTCATTGTTTACTTAGTAGCTGTACTTACGAGATTGAGGAGGGGGATGACGGGGTGTGGAAAGGGTGCAGCGGTGGGACGGTCCACTGGGAGAGGTCGTGTGGGGGGGGGGGGGGGCGGGATAGTACGAAGAAGGTGAGGACGAGGATCATATCCAGGTGAGGTCTGCTGGTGGGTTGAGTCAAGGTGGGAGCGTGATGGGTGGGGAAGAGGTGGAGGTAGTATTGCTGGTGTTGGGTAGGGTAGAGGTGGTGGTGGGAGCGTGATGGTTAGGGGAGGTAGTGAGGCTGGTGGTGTTGGGTGGTGGGAGGTAGTGAGGCTGGTGGTGGTGGGTGGGGGAGAAGTGGAGGTGGGAGCGTGATTGGGGGGGGAGGGGGAAGGTTGTGAGGCTGGGGTAGGAGCGGGCGTGGTGGGGTAGGCGCCGAGGCTGGTTGTGGGTGAGGTGCAGGGGGGCTTGGTTGGTAGGGTAGGATGCGGGGAGGTGGGGTAGGTGTGTGTGTGTGTCTGGGTGTTGCATCATCCCTCACCAGCTGTCTGCCGCTCCCGCTGAAGCTTTAACCTAAGGGAGAAACTTGCATCCGGCTTTGTGTGTCTTTCCATTGCAGTGTTATTTGTTGCTGTGCTTTATTATTATCTTCCGGTTGTATATTTATTTTCTGAGGACAGAGGTGTTTGTACAATTGGTGCCTATCTTACGATCAGTTTGACTGTCAGAAATGTTCTGAAAAGAAGTTGATACTTAATGCAGACGTTATATTATTTCATGGCTTTTGAACCGTGAATTGGGTAAACACAGACGTCGGTAGTGAGCGGGAAGTGAAGAAGCGCCGTCGCTACGCTCGTATCGTAGGGTTATCAGGTTCATGCAAGTTTGGGCTGGTATACAAATATTTGTCCAAGATTATTATGGCGTGTGAACGGAAGTTCACTGGCTTGTGTTGCTCACTAGAGCGGGAGGGGCGTGGTTGGTGGTGGTATGGGGGTAGTTTAGTGGTGTGAGTTATACGGTGTGGGAATGGTGTAGGGGTGTGGATAGGTTGTGGTTTTGGAGGATAATTGGTTCGAGTTAGCGTGGTGTGAGTAGTGTAGTGGTGGTGGTGGTGGTGGTGGTAGTGAGGCCAGCTGTTGCGAAAGGTGAGTGACGCCTTCGTCTCGTTATCTGCTGATAGTATCACAAGTACGACTTGTTTAGCCCCCCCCCCTCCGGTCACTGCATCGACCACTTCCCTTGTCACTGTCCGTCACCCAGTGCCTCCGGATCACCGTAATGATCAGTGTCACTGTCCGTCACCGCCGAGCCTCTGGCGCGCCGCATCGACCGCTCCCAGCAGATGCTCACTCCCTGTCTCCGCTAGTGACCTGGTCACTTGGTTTGCCATGTTACTCACGTGACCTCCACTTTTTAAGCCTCTGTGATTAAGGGTAGCTTGTGGTAGCGTAGCCGCTGTCTATACCGTCCGGTGCTGGCCACCCCCCGAGTCCGGGGGTGAGTCATGGCCCGCAGTGGGTGGTTGGTGTGTTACTAAACACATTTTAATTAGCGCTCTGGGAACGAAGCGGGTGAGGCTAATGCTTTAGGTCAGTATTGTTGACCTCGTGTTTATAGTCTCTCTCTCTCTCTCTCTCTCTCTCTCCCTCTCTCTCTCTCTCTCTCTCTCTCTCTCTCTCTCTCTCTCTCTCTC
>JAYMFT010200332.1:0-11684 GCA_038088735.1 Panulirus argus
TATATATATTTTCATACATATTCGCCATTTCCCGCGTCAGCGAGCTAGCGTCAAGAACAGAGGACTGAGCCTTAGAGTGAAAATCCTCACTTGGCCCTCTTCTCCCTTCCTTCTTTTTTTTGAAAAAAAATAAAGAATAAAACTAACACCTGCAAACCGGCCTCATCTGGTTGCATTCACTCACTAGGCATCACGTATAATGCACCGAAACCTGAGCCTCCTTCCACAGCCATGCTTCACCTCCCATTCCATAGCTTCCCCCAGACCACTTCTTGTGCCCTGGTTCAGGCTGCTAACAGCGCGGCCGTCGCCCCCTGTATACCATTATGTCTCTAGTTCGCTGCATCCCAAGCACGCCCCATGCCCTCGGAATTATTACACCATCAAACAGAAAATTGATATGAGTTTACGTTCGAGAAGATACTGAGACAAGACGAGCAAGGAAAGTGTTTGAATTTTTTGTGAGTGTGTGTGTGTGTGTGTATATGTGTGGGTGGGGGGGGGGGTGGCGATTACCCTATCTGACGTATACCTTACGATGGTCTCGGAGGTCCTCTACCCCATAACTCGGTCTGGGAGCCAAGCCTTCCTGTTGCTCCTGTGCTCAAGTCAGGCATCGTTGCGGCAGATGGGCCCCTTTTGGTCGACTTTGGCACTGTTCCGATAAATGATGGCACTCTTAAGGTCGACCGCGGTGACACTGTGCCATATAATGTTGCTCTTTACGGCTGTGTGTCACTTCTGCAGTAGATGATGTCACGGTTGACTGCGTGTCCCTCCTGCGGGAGATGGTGGCACTGCTGCAGTTGAATGGAGCTTTACTGTCGTAGAGGGCCGTATTTCTACAGTTAAAATGTGGTATTAGTGTGGTAGATGGTAGCTTTAGTGTGACAGGAGGTGGCATTATCAGTGTGACAGTGCTAGTGTGGGTGGAGGTGGCATTCTCAGTGTGACAGTGCAAGTGTGGCAGGGGATGGCTTTCCCTTACGGTGTAGTGTGGCTGGCACTGTCGGACCAGGGTTGGCGCAGGGTAGGTGGCACTGTGCTGGATGCGGCGCGGAGGGCGGCGTTTGTGTGTGTGTGTGTGGGTGCCAGCCAGCCAGCCGAGCCAGCCAGTGAGTGCTGGTGAGTGTGTGGAGAAGGCCGCCGCGCGTCTCGCCCTCTCCTTCATTGGCTCCTCGCATCGCGCCCCGCATCGTTCTTCGCGAACTCGCGCGCCGCCCCCGCGCGCCCGACCTCGACGACACCTCTCTGGCACGCTTATCCACAGCCGTCCTGTCTGTTGGCTTGAGATATTATGACGTAATTATAGACTGAATGTAGATCTAAAACCGTTCTTCTTTTTTTTTCCATCTATGAATTTTAGTTTTTGCCTTCGTAAAAGACGACAGATTTGTGCCGTTTGCTCATTGTCCTCACAGTGATTTTACCATGGACAGCAGAGAGGCGAAGATACTGTATTTCAGATTTGACGGTACTATGGCTGACAAGCAAGATTATTTTTTTCTTTTTCCCTTTTTGCTTGTGCTTCTCTCGAAAGTTTTATGATGACTAGTGCCTGACGTCTGACCTGGCTGAGGGCCGTCCACCAGGTCGAAGCAGGTCATGCCTAGAGCTTCCGAGGTCAAGTGAGGAATGTGGAACAACGGACACTCAACAAGTATGTATTGTGGCGTGACAGAAACTGTACACAGGCCTGACAAGTTTCGAATGCCTCCCTTACAAGTAGAGGACCTTTTTGATCGTGACCCATTCGCTGCAGTGCGTGGATCCTGGGCCCATAGCGGAATGATTCAGGATGATGGGAGTTCATACATTCATGTGGAAGAACGGAGGGCAAGGTGAATGTATTCACCTGCATTGATGAATAAGAGAAGGTAGCAAAGTGTTCAGAATATGAGCGAGTGGCCCACAGCATTTATTCAGGGTGTACTGGATATTACATGGTGGCGTTGGCTCATCGTCTTGGGTAGAGGGTTGTGTCTGTGGTGATGTCGTCTGTTGGTCAGTTTAGTGATGCTGGTGTGTTGTGGAGTGTCTGTTAGTGTCATGGTGCAGGTGTAGTTTATTGAGAGCTGTAGGGGCGTTAGTTTAATGGTTTACCGAGGATTGTGCTGGTCGTGTAATAGGTTGGTTAACGTAATTAGTGGGTAAGTGTATTAGTGATGTTTTATAAGTGTTAAAAACGTTTTCGTAGTGGTGGTGGGATGTATTGGTTAATGTAGCACCGATGGTGTAGATTTATTAGTTAATTTATGATGCTCTGATTAGTGTATCGATCGTGGTGTAGTGGTGCTGAGCAATGCAGTGGTGTTGAAGCAATGCATTGGTTGCAGCTCTGCACACGGGGCTACCTGTGTCGGCAGGTTGGAAGACCAGGTGGTGGGCGTGTGTGCCCAGGGACACGGTCTCGGAGCGCGTTCCTCCTGGCCGTGTGAAAGAAGCGGATACTCCGCCGCGGGAACGGTTGTACTTCAGCCATCGCTGTTTTAGACACGCTGGCGTTAGGTATGAGGTGTTGAATGGTGTACGTGGGGGGATGAGGGCACATCGTGTTCGTACTCCGGTGGTTAAAGTTGAGCTGGTGTTAAGTATACGTGGGGGTGGTGGTGGTATCCAGTTGGAACTCATTTGGGTTTAAAGTTGAGGTGGTGGTTCGTGTACATGGGCGACGAGGTGGTGTTGGTGTTGTGTGTTCCCACTCACTGAGGTTAAAGTTGAGGTGGCGGTAGTGTACGTGGGGGGTGCAGTGGTGTGATATCCGTTCTCAGTGGGTTAAAGTTGAGTTGGCGGTCGGCATCTTGTGTGTGTGTGTGTGTGTGTGTGGAATGGAGAGGGGTTCATATCCAGCCTGGTTTTGGTATTCACTAAATCCGCTCCATACTTCTGCAGAATGTGAATCAGGTGCCAGCTATTGATCGGCTCTGCTTACCGTGAAGAAGTTCTTGAGGCGTCTTCAGGAGGAGGGCGATTGCAAAGTGACCCTCCTCGTGAATACTGGAAAGGGGGCGGGTGATCTGGAAAGATCACCCGCTGGGACACATCCATATCCTGGAACTTGGGGTGGGGTTGGGGGGTGAAGAAGCTGATCTATTCGGGATGGTTGGATAGTCAGGCCTGGACGGCAGCAGGGACGGGCAGATGCCAAGGTAAATTCGGACCTTCAACCAAATGGTTACTCGGCAGGTAATTGAATCCGCCAGGTTTAGTGCGCTGGTATCCGGCCGGTTCCGATACCAGGCCACTGTGGGAGGGGGAGGAGGAGGAGGAGGAGGGCTGGCTCTCCCATCGCAGCTGGGGATTATCGGGAACAAAATAAATATCTGCTAATTTGATAATTAACAAGCTTATTTAGTGCTGTGGATGCTGGGTTGTTATGGGGGAAAACTGGGGGTTATTGTGTTATTTTTTTCCCTCCCGTTGGCAACGGGCGAGTTCGCTCCGTTCGATTGCCTTAGCGAAACAAGGCAGTTTGCGAATGCCTGCGAAATCAAAGGAGGAACTCTCGCTAATGGGATGTAAGCTCGGGTGCTGATGCTGTTGAAGCTGTATGTGTGTGTGTGTGTGTTTGTGTGTGTGTGTGTGTGTGTGTGTGTGTGTGTGTGTGTGTGTGCGGGATGAGCGTCGAGGAAGGGAGGGCGTGGGAGGGACAAAGGCGAGGAAGGGGCGGGTAGGTGAGGGGCGTTGGAGTGTGGCCAGCGACTCTGCCCCTGTCCAGGGCTCCAGGCCAGCCAGGCCTCTTCTCCTGGCGCCGCGGAGGGAATGAGTGGAAGAGAGAGATTCATTTTCTTCCATACCTCAGATTTTAGGAATACGTCTACGAAATTAACATCATTGATGCGATTGATATTATATCTTACAAAATGATGGAGATGAGCAAGTAAGACGTTTGATGTTTGAAAAGCGAATATCGTAACGGCATTTGTAAGAGCAGCAGCAGCAGCATCTGTTGTTGACACAAACGGTAATAAATTCTGTATACGATGATTTTTTTTTTTCATCTTCTTAACGTAAACCGTCCCAACCTCATATTAGTCTCCATTTTATGGCTTCCAGGAGAAAACACTCCAACTGTACACACTCCTGTGAGTCCTGTAAACAATGAAATTCACATTGGACCCTGCCAGACGGAAGGACTCGGAATTGAATGTTGACATATTTCTCGGAAGACATTTTTATGCTCTCCCAGCGCGAATGTATTCTCCAGGACCAGACTCAAAGAGGCCACCACCGTGTCTTTGAGTGGCAAGTCTCTTGTCGCCGTAATGCTTTTCTATGTAGTACTACTGAAGGGAAATGACTGTGTCAGCAGGACGAGAAGGGCGTTATATAGTGACGGCTCGTAACAGCAGTAAATTGCAGGATGGCGTGTGTCACGCGTTACAGCCGATGTACCGATGTTCATTTTGATATGTGTCCAGTTAAATGTGTACCTTTGTGGTTAAGGCTGTTGAGACGGGTTTTTCGTAGGTAGTAGTTTGGCAGGTACAGACGGATGTAGTATAGGGAGAGGAGGAGATTGAGGCAAATAGGTAGAAATGGTTGCTGGTTAGGTTGAAAGTCGACAAAAGATGTAGAAACGTTTATGGTAGGGTGGGCTATAGAAACAGAGTAGGTAAATGTGCCTGTGATAGGGAGGGAGGTAGAAGCAGGTAGATACAATTGTGTTGGCGAGTGAGGTAGACACTGGATTGACAGGTAGACACGGGTCAAATAGGAAGGGAGTAAGTAAAGTAAAGTAGACTTGAAAATGTTTGTAGCAGAGAGGGAATAACTGTAGACGGGTAGAAAAATAGACAAACAGCACCTGTAGGAAGGAAGACAGACAGGTAGACCAGGCTGAGCTTAGTAGCATACTCGCGGCGGGAGGTAGAGTAGGAAGCAGATGCAGGTTGACTAAAGGATGGAGGGATATATATATATATATAGACAGTCAGTGAGTTCAATCGAAAGATCTGGTCTTAGCGATTGAGTTGGAGCAGCATGTGTTGGAAATGCGATTGGCATGGTTGAGAGAATCTCCCCCATAACTTAAGGTGGACTGCACGTTGTCCGAGTCAGAGACAGACAAAATAACTCTTCGGTCAGTAAATAAAGGCAGTATGAATCCCCCGTAATTCTGCCTGAAGTCTCGGTAGACCCTCGTGTTGTAGGTTTACTGCAACCCGTATTTAACTCGGCATGACATCCGGGTCGAGTTTTTGGAGCATTCGCTCCCTTGGAAAGTCTAGATCTTTAATCTTCTGGGCGGAAAGCGCCTCGAGGAAAGGGTTTTATTCACAGGACGGCTAAGAATGCGCCAGGTCTTAAAGATGATATCCTAGGGGGGTGAAAAAAAAAAAAAGAAAGGGAATGAAAGAGGACAGGAGCGGGACTTTGTTGTAGAGGGGAAGTTCCATGGAATAAGTTTGCCGTCTGCCGTTCTGGAAAGCACACACACACTGGGAAAATCTTGTTAAGGATTTGTTATATCATTACTTGTCGTTGGAAGGATACGGTTTGGTGTGTTTTCATGCCTTTTTTTTTTTTTATTTGATCATAGACGTGGGGTTCCCTCGATCAGGACTTGCTTAAAGACGAAGGCCTCAGCTGTGCACCAGAGATCCTTATCATGGCCCTGAAATGATAAAAAGATGGACGTGAAAAACGATAGGGAGAAAGAGAGAGAAGAAAAAGAATAGTCCTAGTAATTTTTTGGGAAAACGTAGAGCGTACCTTTTTTTTAAGAAAGGAAAGGTCTTTTAAGTTTCCTTGGAAAGACAGAAGAAGTTAGAGGAGTTCCGGAACTCATCGGTGTAGGGGAAGGAACTTATCACTGCGGGCCTTCCCTCGCTGCATGGCTGGTCTTCGGCCGGAGGGGAGGCATGCAGTGTCAGCCAGTCTTCGGGCGGCAAGGAAAATGGGTCAGGTGTTTAGTTCAGAACAGTGGCCTTCATAAGCTTTCAGCTTATGATGTGGAATTAGAGGTCTCCTCCCCACACCCCCCTCCTCCTCCCCCAGAAAAAAATGTTTTATTATTATTTGTAAATTTGCTTTATTTATTTATTTATTATTAGTCTTTCCTCGAAAAAGAACAAAGCTGCCTTCGGCATCAGGACTAATCTTCAGGTACAGACTCAATCAGGTCTCCTACGCTTCGCTGTTGTTTAAATGTACGAATAGAAACATCCCCGCGACTGATACCCGGTTCAGTTTTAGAATATTTCTTTAACGTCTAAGTAAAAAGATTTTTTTTTTTTCATTTCGTTTAAAATGGATGTATTGGTTGACCCAGCTGAACTGTTAGCCACGACTTGCCTCGAGCTGTCAAAACAAATAAGGTCGTAAGGCGGCAGACCTTGGCTCTGGTGCAGAACGTGTCAGTAATGTCACGATTTAATTTTTTTTTCCCCCAAATGATCGCCGTTTCCCGCGTTAGCGAGGTGGCGCCAGCAACGGACGAAAAAAAGACCAGATCAGCTATCTTGGCTTCTTGTTATACGATAACAACTATGGCAGTGTTTGCTTCTCTGATATCTTTCTTGTTATCTGTAGTACTTGATATATTTAGTAGTTTGTGCCATAATGTGTTATATCCAATCCTTTTTAGGTATCCTGTATCATGGGAGTAGTTCCCATTTTCTTAAGGTAGTAACATCATTTTCTTTGGCTGAATCTCATGTATTGCTTATGGCAGAGACTCGTTTTCTGCATTTAGTATCCCGGTCTCTACAGCCACATGCCATTTTCACTGCTAACTTCGTTATAGGATAGATTTGTATTTTTGACGAGATTGTCATTACGTTCGCCGTTCTAGCGGAATTTGATTCTGAAATCTGATTCTTTTTCTTTTCTTTCTCTCTCTGGAAAAAGTGAATGAAGATCGTATATTGCCGTATAGCAACAAAGAAAGAAAAAAATCGTTCTTGATCTTCCGTAAGGAAAAGGAAAAAAATCGGGTCATACTTTTGGCATCTGCCGTTGGTTGACTCTTGTGTCGCCGGCAGTGCCCCAGTGTTTGCAGCGCTGTTTTCGCCGACTGTTAACGAGCGGGAATTGTTCATTAGCGACGAGTGGGTTGCCATAGCTGAACGCACACGACCAGTCGGGCTTAACGGGGAATGAAATGTGTCTCTGTCCGTCCACGCGTGCGGTCATGGGTTCCCGGGGGGGACGAGGATAAAGCAGGCAGGTGGGTGTCCCCACCACCGCCTGTGTCTAGTGGGGACGGTCCCCTTTCCCCTTGTCTAGAGTTGTCCGGTAGAGACGTGAACGACCAGACACACACACTGTGTGTATGTTTTTTGCGACTTTAACGTAAAATCTTTGGTGGTTATTACGAAGCGATGTGGGGAGACCGTCCACTTTACGTATGGACAGGGAGGGGTTGCTGTAGAACTGTCCAGTCGAATGCTTGCTGTAAATCCTTCCTGTAGAGAGTTCTTCTTCCCGTAGAACTTACCATATGCGAGTTCTTGCTGTAGGACACTCGTCATGCGGAGTGCTTGTTGCAGAACTCATATCTTGTAGAGCTTTGCGATCGAGCTGGACGTGTGGTCTGAGTGGTTACTGTACAGACCACCGTCTCGGGCAGTGGGACCCGACCACAGTCTCTGTGGTGGTGGTGGGGAGAGGAGGGGAGATGCAGGCTCCACGACGGTCAGTTCCATTCTGTTGTGGCCCCACTAATTTCTGTTGTTGTTGTTGTTTTTCAGTATTTCTGTCTCTCACCTGTTATTCTATCCCTGTTTTTCTCTCTGTTCTCCGTTTATTTTTTTCGTCTCTGTCTCTCTCTTCTCCGTTCTAACTCTCTCTCTCTCTCTCTCTCTCTCTCTCCTACACACACACACCCTGGGGGTGGGTGTGCTGCTGCCCTATGGACGGACGACTTTGATCAACGTGCGGCCACATACCCCACCCAACCCCTCTTCCCCCACCCCTCCCCTAACTCGATAGATGATATTGGAGATTATTCTTTATGTAGACTCAATACTGCGCGTTTATTTATTGGCTCTGCGCGTGATTGCCAGCCGCGGTATTTATTATCAAACGATATTTGATCAAAATGTCCTCCGCGCCAATAACATTGCGGTTTTAGTGGTGGGCGCGACGCCCCACTGCGGTCGAGCGCCTGTGCCGGCACGGAGGTGTGCATGCGTATGTTTTCTTTTTCTTTCCCTTTCTGGTATTTCCTGACGGAGAAGCTACCGTATGTAAACAGTAATGCGGTTTAAGACACGTTTCATCCCGTATGAGGTGGGGTTGGATTTTTGAAGGGGGGAGGGGATGGGGAGGGGGGGGAAGGAGCAGGTCACGCGACTGGCATGAAGAATAGCGAGTCATGATGATGGTCTGGTCGGCAGGAGAGAAAGAGGGAGAGAGGAGGGAGGTAGGTAGGGTATGTCCCCAGACTCTAGCACGGCTGGGACGCGAGGTGTGTACATAGCAGTGGTCAGATTTCAAAAAGTTATTTCTCAAGACGACGGAAAAAAGGGACCGCTTCCCCCTCCCCTCCCTCCATCCCACCATGCCTGAATGACGGCAGTTCGAGTGGTAACTGGCGACTCGCTTGTGGGCCTCTGAGCGAACGGCACCCGTGACAGCATCATCTCCAGGCTCTGGTATACCAGCTTGGTGGAGGTTGCTGGTGCTGGCCAATTGTACGTAGGTAGATCTTGCCACCGCCTCGGCCGCTGCTGAGAGATTTCAGTTCGGCTTCGCATCAGTGGCTAGAACGTCTTCAAGTACGACCCTTTGAAGACGGCACTTGCGACCCTTGACCACGAGAGTGATAAGGCCCCTTGAGGGGGTATGTTGGCTTAGCCTTTTAACCTCAAAGGCCAAACCATCATATTCAGTGGTCACAGCCACGTCCTCGAGTGTCGTACCTTCCGTTCCCAGGGGGTCGTACCTTCGTGCTCAGGGGGGGTCGTACCTTCGTGTTCGAGTGTCGTCGTACCTCCGTGCTCAAGGGACTGAGTTTGACAGTTCTCTCTGGTACGTAAACCGAGTGACCCACGTGCAGGGCTGTTTGTTTGATTGTCTACACGTATACGTAAGTCAAGGGGACAAGGTGTGACTGGAGAGCTCTCTTTATTGCCAGACCAGCACCACCACACTGGCATCGACGCCCTCCGTATTATGTTAAGTGATGTTCGTCACGCAGAGGCAACCCCCCACCCCGCCCGTTACGGCCCGTGACCCATTGTGACGACTGTCCCTACACCCTTGGAGGGGGAGTGCGGTGGTAAACGGGGAGGGGCGGGCGAGCACAGGCACAAGAGGACTTCCCCAGCAGGAAGTTACCAGACCGAGCGATCTCCGTCGGCGGGAACACCTGCGGGTCACGGCGCCCGCCTGCTTGCTTGCACGGTCCGAAGGTGCGAGGCAATACGTGGGTCATGAGTAGGGGTGCTTATGGAGAGGCGACTTGTGAATTACCTAGGGACACGCGATGCAGTAGAGAGAGAGAAGAGAGAGAGAGAGAGAGAGAGAGAGAGAGAGAGAGAGAGAGAGAGAGAGACTGACATATACAATTCCTCCGCGCACCGTCTGCCTGGAAAGCGTGCCTCCGACATGGCTTGATTCATCCTTTGCTGGTATCTTCTCCTCACCTCCTTCCCTCCCTCCCTCCCTCAGTGCCACACCATCTCGTCGCTGGTTTCTCCACCTCCCCCAGATCACCTCATCCTCCTCCCCTTCCCCATGACTCCCCATCTTCCCCATCCCTTCCTTCCCCCTTGCGGCACACGCCCCATCACCGTAGCTGACAGTGTGACCTGACTCGCCTCGCATCCCCCTCTGACCTCTTCCTCCGAACGCCTTCCACTCGCCTGTCTCCACATGACCTCCGCTCTGTCCGCGTGACCTCTCCCACCCCCCACCCTCTCTCCACGTGACCTCCCCCCACCCCCCTCTATAGGTGGCCTCCTATGACCCCCCCCCCCTCTCCGTGTGACCTCCCGCTCTGCTTCATGAGCCATCCGTCCTTCTTCAGGTTGCCATGACAACATCCCCAGTTAGCCTCGTTCCTCACAGTCATTTTATAACACGCGCCTTTGTCTTGTTGTGGCACCGGAGGCTGGCTGGACTGCTGGTTGTGGTGCAGCTGCTCCTGGCTGTCTGGCTTGTTGCGGTTGTTGTGGTATCTGATGCATGACTTGGTCGTTGCTATGAAGTTGTTGTGATCCACTTCCCTGTGTCTAAGAGTGGCCCTGGTGTATCCTTCATTTGTTTATAACCGTGTGTGTGTGTGTGTGTGTGTGTGTGTGTGTGTGTACCCAATGGCAGGTACATACAACTGTCTCAACATGTAAACAGAGGCTGTTAAACTAACAAATGCTTTAACTTGTAAAAACAATCAGCGTGCTGTGTCATCGCGTGCATGCATGCAAGGGTAGTGCAAGCAAAGTCAAGAATATGAAGTTAAGCAAGAATTTTGTAGGAAGGAAAATTTGTCGATTATTGCTTTCATAGAGTAAGAACAATGGATGGATGGAATAAACTGAATTATGGGAGAATGAATAAAGAGGGGAAATATACGGTTTTAAAAGTTGTTTGGTGACTGAGAAAGCTCAAGAGATGGGAATCAGTGCAGATAAGTGATTATAAATAATTGATTATACACACACACACACACACACACACAATCAATAAGTAAGTGGGCGTGGACAGATCGCGACACATCCAATTTTCCCCCCCCCTCGCCGAAGTTGAGCGGATCGACATACCAGGTTAAGACGCGTCTTATCCACGGTCATAAAGGCATTTTGAGCACCGTACTGACATGTTGCAGGTCTTCCCCTGGAAATTTTAGAAGAAATTCTAGTGCTGGAAGAAAAAATTTGGGAAGAAAATTGTAAATATCGATTTTTTTTTTACAGCATTATCACTTATACCGTCTGGGTATCACAGCCTTTATTGGTGTCATATTTTAAGGTCTCTTTTGAGTTTTATAGGCAGTTCCTACCTTCCGTCAATGCTTAAAACGTCCATAATTTTGTAGGTAGCCTAAAGGGGAAAAGTACAAGCAGAAATGAAGGCATCGAGCCAGAGACGAAAGTAAGGGTTGTGGCTCTTGTCTAGACGCTCTGTAAGACCTCCAACACCAGGTATAGGAAGATCTCATCCCCAGGTATAGCAAAATCTCCAACAACAGACATAGTAAGATCTCCAACGCCAGGTATGGTGAGACCTCGAACGCCAGATGTGTTGTAAGGTCTCCACCTCCAGGTATAGCAAGGTCTCCGAACGCCAGGTATAGAGAGACCTGGGAATCAGTGGGTATTGACAGTAAACAATGGTTCTTCACACACAAATCAGTACCTGGACGCGGACGGCTGAACATGAATGTGCCCCCGAAACGCGTTCCTTCGCCTAATTCACTTTCACTCGGTCTGGCCCTTTCAGCGAGATGTGAGGCGGAGGTGCGGGATGTGCCCGTAATGAGGGAAGAGAACGATGCTCGGCTCTTGACATCTTCCCGGATACTGTTGCAACAGACTTGTGATTTGTGACGTGGAGAAAGCCGTGTGTGTGTGTGTGTGTGTGTGTGTGTGTGTGTGTGTGTGTGTGTAGGCTGCGGTATGTGTGTTTTAAGTGTGTCTTTGTGTGTTAGAGAGAGAGAGAGAGAGAGAGAGAGAGAGAGAGAGAGAGAGAAAGTTTGTGTTGTGCACCTTTTAAAAGCGTTTATATACTTCTGTATA
>JAYMFT010200343.1:0-11683 GCA_038088735.1 Panulirus argus
GAACAGTTGCTCCGTTTATACAAGGGATTGATTCGTCCTTGTATAGAGTACTGCTCTCACATTTGGGGTGGTTCTAGCTGTTTCCTTACCTAACAGAGTTGAGTCGAAAGCAATCCGACTTCTAAACTGTCCCAGGCTAACTTCCAAACTGGACCCCCTTGCCCTACGCCGCTTTATTGGTTCACTTTCCCTGTTCTGAAGGTATTACTTTGTTTTTTTTGCTCCCGAGAGCTGGCTGCTTGTGTGCTCCCACCACTCGCTAGACCAAGCAATATTTGGCAAGCTGCTGCATCATATGATTATTGTGTGGCAATCTGCAACTCGAGTGGGCCGTTTTGATACTTCTTTCCCTACACGTCGAAGCTTTGGAACTCTCTACCTTCCCATGTTTTTCCAAATAACTATGATCCTGCATATTTCAAAAGACAGGTCTTTCACTTTTTCAAAAATTCTTAAATACTTTCCTTTGTCTTTTCCGTTTCATAAATCTCTTTACTTCAATTAAGGCCCGGCCTCAGTGTGGACATTTTCCGCGACTGGAGCGTTGAACATAAAAACACATCTTTCTAATTCACTCTATATCGTGCATTCCTTTCACCTCCCGAATGCTCAAAATAATTTTCATTCCATCCCCCCATCTCCAATTTGGTCTCCCCGTTCTCCCTATTCTCTCCATTTCTCTTTGTCAACCTTTCCTCACTCACTCTCTCCCTGTGTCCAAACAATTTCAGCATATCCTCTTTAGATCTCTTAACCAAACACTTTTTATTGCCAAACATCTCTCTTACCCATTCATTACTTGCTCCATCAAACCACCTCACACCACTTATTGTCCCCAAACATTTTACTTCCAACACCCGGCAGAAGCGTCAGGTCGAGCGTCCCTCCTAGGGTTTGAATTCGACCCACGTTGTATAGTGTACATTAGGTAGCATGTTTCATGAAGCTTTGGTGACGCCTCCATGAATCTTTAATCGGCCTGGAGGAGTCCAGATCCTTGTAGTTATGTCTCACACTCAGTGTGATCCCCTGAAGGAAAAATGTTTACTTCCAATCTTCTTATACGAAACATGTCTAAACATGGTCAGAGTCACTCAGGCGAAACAACGGGAGGTTCACGTTGAAGAATAATGACCTGATTTTTATACTTTATCTCAATCCAGGGGGTTACATAGGATTACGTAGGTCAGGTGGAACACGCGTGCATGAGAGAAGCGAACAGCCTTACTGATGTAACCTGCAGCTGCCGTATTATGTACTTGACATCAATGAATTCATCTGTACATCATAGTTAAAAACTTTCCTCTAAAACAGTGGGACACATTCAGGCAAAACTGATAACGGGGTCTACAAATAAACAGTAATGAAAGTAAGTACATCGTTACCAGACATGTAAAGAGATTTTAATAAAAAGTTGACATTTCCAATACTGACGTTGCTAGTGTAAGCTGTACATGTAGATTCATATGACCTTTAATATTTCATGCTTGTGATATTGTGTATTTTTTCTTGATTATGATTTACATCTGGCGTTGTCTGTTATTTTTCCTGTTGTGTTCAACTGTTGGTCTTTGTTTCCGCGGCTCTGGACACACGTCTGGTGTTGCGAGGCGTGCGCGTCTTGTCCTCTAAGAAAGTGGCAAGCGGCTCTGGACACACGTCTGGTGTTGCGAGGCGTGCGCGTCTTGTCCTCTAAGAAAGTGGCAACTCATATCCTGCCTTCAGCCATTTATCATTTGCCAATTCCCCAGAATTTTTTGGCCACTGTTAATGTAAATATAAACATGACATTTCTCTCTTTTTTTTTTAACTTTATTCTTCATTGTGTGAACTAGGGTGAGGAGCATCGAGGAAGGAGAGAGACCTGAGCTCCTCCAAGCCATACTCCCGCTTGACGGTGTCCCTGATCCAGCCTATATGGTGGGCCACCTCGGTGTACACTCCGGGTACGCCCTCAGTGGCACAGCCGATCCCCCACGAGGTGATGCCCGTCAGGCTGCAGGAGGTTACGTCCTCAGTCGAGTTCCTGCAGCACACAAGGGGGCCGCCAGAGTCACCCTGCAAGGAAACACAAGGGTAGAGTTGTGACGTTGTGCCTACTACAGGCAGGTCCTGGTGACGAATATGTCGACTTTGGCAACCATCCTGCTGAAACTCGCTGGTGAGCGTAATGTTTACTGATGACACACCTACTGATGTCACTCGTGGTTACAGTCAGGGGTACGTGTAATGACCCTCACGTGAAAGATAACAGAGGCTATATCATTAACGTAAGAGATACCTGAGGATACATATCGCAAGTTTCCCTTACTGTTACGCCATGGTTGTTGGTGTTTGTGGTCAGTGACCCTGTGGCAGCCGTCCAAAACCCTACTTGTCCAACCTTACGGAGACAGAAGACGGCAGACAACCACCCTTACTATGAGTATGACACTCTACCATCTAATACGGCCGCATCTTGAACAAGATTGAAATACAGTTTGGCAACGTTCCATCCAGTATTTGCTGGACCGATATTCGGCCCCAAACATTATCGAATCGCTGCGGGCGGCTGGTCTCCCTCCTTTACAGTTTCAGGTCCGCATCTGAGACACAGACAAAATACTGTCGGTGAAGAGGCTTATCTTAGCGTTCCGGGCAGGATGTAGGTCCGCTGACAAGCTTGCGTTACTTTAGCATGCGTTGCACTGACTAGTCTAGAGAGATTATATGCCTGACGCCACCACTTCACTTGGAATTAATGTATCTACAAACATACACGACTGGCAAAGATCAACTCACTTCTAAATTACATATAAAAGGATTTTTGAAGCGTTTTGGCGACTGATTGAGAATCCTGTTATGGTAAAAGATTTTTATCTGGTCGGAGCCAACAGTAACTTGCCGCTGAAGAATATTTCCCGGTCAATACACCGTCAAGAGGCCCAGGGTCAGGAGAGGCCTTCCTCCCTTGTTGATGACAGAGGAAGAGTGGCTGCTGATGACATGGCTCGACTGTCACGGCGTCAGACAACAGAAGGAAATTAACGTTAATAGCAGCACAGTGTACAAGTTTACCCTACATGACGTATCTGACACCAGAGATATCGTTATTATAACCCAATCCCGCCGCCTGGGGTCTGCTGCAGTGATTGAGGAACGTGATCTGCGTCCAGTGTAGCTAGGACAGGACGAATAACCTCCTTGGGCACGAGGGTACGACCCTTAAGCACGAGGACATGACCCTTGAGCAGGAGGGTATGATCCCCAACCATGAGGGTATAACCTCTGGGCACGATGGGTTTCGCAATATCGCTTCACAAACTTTAACCTTACTGATAGCGACCTGACATAGTGGCAAACTGCGACATGTGACCTCACCTGACCCCGTAGGAATGAGCTGGGTGGACTGTGTGAACTTAAGTGAGGTTAGCCAATCCATGGATGACGACTTTCCCTAAGGTTGGGTCAGGTCGGCTGCTTAATACGATAATCACAGTGGCAGCTTGTGAGTGATGGCTCCGCCCTTCACTACACAGGTCTCCTTCACCGTTTTCGTCGAGATGAAGACTGAGATGGTGGTGCGCAGCGCTATCAGTCACAAGCTGCCCCTGGAATTATCGCACTAAGCAGCTGAGTTGACCCTTCTCCTAGGAGAGTCGTTTTCCACGGACTGGCTAACCTCACACAGTCCACTAAGTTCATTCCTTGAGAGGATATGAGGTCAGGTGGGGGTCACATGTCGCAACTTGCTACCATGCCAAGTCGCTGTCAGTAAGGTTAATCTTTGTGTAGTGTTGATAGGAAATCCAGTGTTGATACAAGTCTAACGTATACTGTAAACTGCTGTCCCTGTGCCCCTTCTGGATATGCCCCTGCTCACACCTCCCCCACACATACGGACTTCCGCGGTGTAGAGGTTAGCGTTACTGACCATCACGCATGAACAGGCCGTCTGGGATCAAAACAGCATAGGTATGAATCCTGGTCGCGGCAGCAGGTCCACAGTCCACCCAGATGTTCATCCTCCCCTTGAGATTGGTAGATAAAATGGGAACCTGGCATAGGCTAGGGTGTGTGTGTGTGTGTGTGTGTGCATAAGAGCACAGACACGGTACATATATACAAGATTAGGAGACGAGGCAACAGGAGTTACCACACGAACAGTAACCGCAAAAACGTTTTTACACGGGCCTCCGTGGTGCGGAGGTGGGCCACATGTTACAGATGGGGTTGTACTTCGATGGTTAGGGAATAGCCCAACCGGCCGTAAACCTAGAGCAGTGATTAACTGTCAAGCCTCTTAACAGTAAGACGTAACAAGTGGTGTGCTACAGGGATCAGTCTTAGGATATCCAAATTCCCGGATATACCAGTTCGGAAATCAATCTACAACATAAAATGAACTGCAGCTTCAAATTGACACGGACTAACTGATGAATTGGACTCACAAGTGGCAAATGACTTTAAAGATTAATAAGTGGACAGTCTTATACATCGTTCGTAAAAATGAAAAGGCAAACTAAAGTATGAATTTTGTTGAGCTACAAAAGGTACATCATGAAAAAGGACTTGAAGGTAATAATTTTTAGTGTCCTAAAGCCAAGTAAGCAAAGCACAAAAGCAGCATAAAAAAAAAGAGCGAACAAAGTTCGTGGAATTTAAGTCTAGGGAAATTATCTTCTCTTTAAAACTCACTGGCGCGTCCCCATCTGGAATACTGTGTTCAGTTTTGGTCATCTTACTAGAAGAAAGATATAAACAGAATGGAGATGGCACAGAAGCGAGCTATCAAGATGATTCCCAGCCTGAGAAACAAATACTATTAAAGCCGACTAAACGAGTTCAATTTACGTATCTTGGAAAAGTGAAGGTTGAGAGGTAACCTAATACAGGTATTCAGAATCACTGAAGGATTCAATAATCTCACTCTACCGAGCTACTTAGGCTAGATTTGTCTGATTTCACTCGAATTAAGGGATTTGTTTTGTTTTGTTAAGCATGATTGTTCAACACATAAAATAATTTACCAATCAGAGTAGTTGAAAGCGGTAACATAGATAAGCTTCACCATAGACTATAAATATTTTCCTTGAAATCCACGACTGACATTATTTGTGCCTCCTGAGTTATATAAAAAGCTTACGTTTTCATCTGAAAAAATGTCTTTCTTCTCCTGCAACACTAATCCACGAGTTTTTGTTCTCTTGCACTATCACAAACAGCCTCGTTAGGACCCAATCATCTGTAACAGTTTGGATTCCTTTGCGCGCGTTTTAAAGTCGTGTGGCCCCATCTCTTGTGTGTGTGTGTGTGTGTTGATACACATATAAATAAATAACATGGCAAATACACAAGGTTAAGAGACGGGGAAACACAAGTGTGTAACAATCTTCCCGTAACATACAAACAGTCAACACACACAGAGTTAAATGAACGCATCAACTCCCATTGCGACTTGGCATGTGTGTGTCAGACCAGCCTCTACATCGATATGTACCAAATGCAGCCGGATGCCACTTGACCTCCGCTTTTGTGCTGCTCCCAGTGCAGAGCACATTCCCCTTCCCCGTTGAGCTCCCCAGGAGTACTTCCGTCATTCATTCCTCCCCACACAGGGGAGAGTCCTGCCTAACACGAGTTGCGTAGCGCCGACTGACTGACTCCTTCACACGCTGCTGCTGCCCTCTGACCTCTACCTTATGATTACCTCCCACCGTAAGTCTCCGGAAATGTTCTTCCTATACCTGTGTCACCAGGACCAAAGACGGTTGGCTAATCGTATTTTTCACCCCTAAACTCTACACTCACCAACTCTCGTTAAAGGTCCTTTGTGATATTTCCTTACCGTAAGTTGGTTTGTCCGTCTTTATTAGTCTTCTTGTATAGATCCTGTCACACTGGACGCTTCCTACCACACTAACCTCCTGTATCTGCAGCTGATACGTTTTCCATTTCTTTACTTCTCCTCAAACACATCATATCCACCATTTCAGTTCTTTCATCTTTCATGTACCAGATTTCTTCCGCTGCTTCAGCCAATGTGTCCCCAAATTCTCTGTATCTTAACCTACAAAGTTTCCTGTTTCCAGTATTCTTCATCCACCCTTTCACTTTCAGCTCTAGGCTGTACATCCTATCTGGATGGTGACATCCTAACATCTTCCATCCCTATACTTAAGATCCAACATCCTTGTGTATCTCCTCCTTTACCAGAAGTCATCTGGTTCAACAGTCGTCGACACTCGACTTCCGCAGTGCAGTTATGTTTTGGCCAGAGTTACCATCTGTGTTGGTCTAGTCCATCGGTGAGCCTGAGGTGTGGTGTAAACGCCCCCAACCCCACCTCCCCCGCACACCCTGAACACAGTGGCCAAACACCACAACAAAGTGATCAGCCCTCAGCTTACCTACTTCGACATAATACGTTACTGCGAAATTCTTCATCAAAGAAAATTAGGACATATTTCTTAAAGTGATTTTAGAATATCCTGTATCAAAACATAAACATTATGGGAAGTATTCCTTGTACACTTTCCCAGAAGAAATTCTGTCGTTCTAAGCTAGAATACCTAAAGGTTCATCTCTTACCCCCGCCAACTTTTACACCCACTTAAATAAATGTCATATGACCCAGTCAGGGTCGAGCAGTGCAGAGGCTGCCAAGGACGAGGGTCTAGCGTCACCTGGGGAACTCACCTGACAGGCGTCCCTCTCGCCTCCGCCGGCACACAGGTTGCTGGCGAACACCTGGTAGAAAGGGGTTCGGTCGAACACTCTCTTACACTCAGCGTCACTCTTCAGCTCCACCTGGAGCAGACAAGACCATGTCAGTAGGAAACCACACTTGCCTTAGCACGGATCATACTCCTCACCACCAAGTAGCGTAATGCTGCTCATCCCTGAACTTACGGAGGAAAAGTAACCTATTATGTCCTGTCCTGTACCTTCAACATGGGGGCAGGGGAAGTACCTGTAACACGGGGGCCGGGGCAGTAGTAGTACCTGCAACACGGAGGCAGTGAGACATTCGGTGAACTCAAGAGACCTTAAGTTGTCAGGTGTCGCTGTTTTCATCAACATGGGAAATCAAGCTTAAGAAATAAAAAACTGGACCAGTCACAACCGCTTACTGACTGGTAGCGCGAGGATGATGACATATGGTAATGGTCAAAATCGGGGTTCGATCTGGTCTGTAGCAGCAATAGGATTTAGAATGTACTCCCTGAACACCATCCACAATCACACCATTCCAGAGCACACCGTCCCTGAACACCACCCCCGAGTGCACCCTACCATAACATTGTCCCCGAACATACCCTCCCTGAACACATCTATAGTGAACATCGTTCCATATCACACCCTGAACACCTTTCAGGGGCAAATAATAGTCACATGCAGATCACTCACTACACACCTCATTATCCTTCCCAAGAAAGCGCGTTGCTCCAACGTGGGTCATACTGCTCACCACTGTGTGACGCCGCTGGTCATCTCTGTACTTACTGAGGAAAACTAACCTAACATGCCTTGGCTGTCCCTGCAACACGGCGGCTGAGGTAATGCCCGCAACATGGACTGGCTGTTCCTGGGTTCAGTATAAATATTTTCTAAAGCCTACTATACCGTTATAACGGATCCAACGTTACAACGAAATCCACTGGTTATAGATTAGGTCAAGGTAAAATGACATTCAGCTTTACAACAAGTAATATGTATGTTAACAGAAACGAGTCATGCTGTATATTAATTCAGTCAGTGTAAAGGCGCTGGCGCTGCCACCCAAGAGTAGAAAAAAATCAACATTCGTATGTGACAGAAAATGACTGAGTTGAGAACACTAATACTTCCTTACGTCGGCAGCCATGAGGATGTGCGGCAGGTCGGCACCCTCCGCTAGCCTTCCCCAGCCGGAGATGGTACACCTTTGGCCAGTCCACGCCTCCTCCCGCGTCTCTATGGCAACAGGGACGCCAGGATTGCCTCCTGGTGGAACAAGGGAGAGTTACAACCATCAAAGTTGCAGGCCAATGCAGCTGGTGCGGGGCAAACCTACACACACGTCTCTCATCGACAACGCCAGCACTTCATCCAACACCAGTGGGAGAATTGTGTGGAAAAGATTAGAAAAAGCGAAGGAAATAATTACTGCATGAGAGATAGAAAGACAAATAGAGGGAGCTGGATGAGATAACCTTTGAATGGTGTTTGAGCCATGTACAGCTGATGTATTACAAACACGTCTAGAGCCACCTGAATGTTGATTTCAACAGCAGAAATATCACAAATAAACAAAAGAAGCCATACAGAGGCATTAAGAAAAAAGAAGAGAGAATTGTAGTATGACTCGGTTTCAAGTGAAGCATTATATTACACGTGGAACAGACAAATCAACTACTAATACATATAAACAGTCTTATGAAAAAGAAAATGACTATTAACTAATGAGGAGCGTCTCCATATCCTGACCCAAAGGCAAAATTCACTTTAGTTCAACAGATGTTCATATTCGTGTCATGTAATTTTACATTTTGTTGAACTAAAAGCAGACAGTGGATTTTACCCGAGATCAAACTCATGAGACACCGTGTGTGTGGACTGCATGACTATAATAACCCAGTACCACATCATGACCAGAGGCGGGCGCTTACTTCTACTAGTAACAGTGTCGGAGCTGACGTCCAGCTTCAGGAGGGCGATGTCCCGCTCGAAGGTGGATACATCATAATTTGCCACGGACATCTTGGTCACGTTGTACTCCCTGTTTTCCTCACTCAGGTCCCACGCCCCCGTCACCACCGTGATGTTCTCGATGCTGTCACGCAGAAAGAGGGAGACAGTTTAAGAGGGGAGAGTCGAACTGTCTGTGGGCGATGGGATGGTTAGAGTAAAAAAAAATAAGAATAAGGAAAGTATAGACGGAGAGAGTAGGTAAGAGTCTGAGAAGGTAAACGGGCTAGAGATAAGTGGGGATGGTCCATGCAAAAGGCTGTCAGCAAGGTGTAACGGAAGCTTAGCTAATGTCACAAGACCCGATTCCCTGACAAAGCAGGGTAACCATTACTTCATGACACCCTGCCAGATACCTATTTTGTGTTTTATGGACTTATAAAAAATCCCTTCGGTTCTGTATTATAACGGATAAGGGAAGAACCACGCAGGACTGAAAACAGATGCTGCGATCTGACTAAAAAGAGTAAGCCGTGATGAACAAGGCTACCAAGAACAGCATCCTCTTGTGATTATTTTTCCTTGCCAATTCTCAAGCCATGCCCCATCAGTGTTTAGTCAGTCTATGCACCTCCTCTATTGGTATTCGGCACTTTTCATCTTCTCAATCAATGAATGCTAATTTCTTCACCTTGTCCTCCCGTTGCTATGTCCAAGTATAATCTATTTTTTACTAGTTATAAAAAGGGTGTTACCAAATGCCATGTGCCCTGTCTTGCCACAGACATCTTCATTCTCTGAAAACCCACAAAATTACCCACTTCCATCTAGATCCTCACTAAACATTCCGGTATCATCAATCAGTGTAGTCTCATCCCCAAAATCGAATCCTACAATCTCATTCGTGTCGTGCTGTGTGTAATATGGCAAGAGGGCATCTGAGGTCTGGATGCCGGCAACTCATGTGTGTGTGATGCAGAACTAAAGAGACGTCAGTCTAGGAAAGGGTAAGGAACTTGACAGCCTCTGTAGTGCTGGTTAATTACGCAGCCGTCACTTACCCTGTCGATGCCCAGGCACGTAACACCTCTTTGTTTGTTGGTTGCCTGCAAATCTACTACAAGCTCAATACACATTACTGGTGCACAGATGTGCTCTAGACAATGTTGGTGTATGGGCGATGGTGCGCTCAAGATGGTGCTGGTTCACGGAGGGGAGAGGGGGTGTGCTCAAAATATAGTACTGGTCCGCAGGGGTGTGTGCCCAAGACAGTGCTGGTGCAAGGAGGGGGAGCTGTGCTCAGTACACAGTGGCGACGGGTTATGGTGGTGGTGAGGGGTGGGGGTGAGGCTTACTTTCTGATGTAGGTACAGTGGGCGGCCGTGAGCACCAGGGAGGGGGACACCAGAGTACCACCGCAGAAGTGGTTCCCATCCAGCTGGAGCGACACCTGCCACGGCATCTCCCCTGCAAGGCAAGATCAATATCAGGTCAAGGTCAACACCAAGTCACTCACCGCTAGAACCACAGTCATAATTCATTCCAATTTTCTGCTTGTACTTGCAAGATGGAAAAATATGCGGCATTTTTCAAAGCACAGTTGGTATGCAGATGGTGTATACAGAGAGAGAGAGAGAGAGAGAGAGAGAGAGAGAGAGAGAGAGAGAGAGAGAGAGAGAGAGAGGCCCTCGATTATCAAAACCGGGTTTTTAATTATCTAATAACGTCTCTAATCGCATCGGTCCAGGGAATAAGAAAGTCCGTATCGATTGCCCCCGTAAATTCTAAAATCCTTCTCTCCCCCACCTATTGGCTCGTTAGCCTACAGAGCTCTCTCTGTGAGGAGGTGGAAGAGGTGGAAGAGGAGGTGGCGTTGCTGCCGCAGGTACCTTCCCACGCATTCCACAAGTGGGAAAGTTTTACGAGGGAATAATTACCACCAACATTCTAATCCGGTCGGGAAATATCTGTCGTATGGATCGTGAAGCAATTTACAGATACTGATTTACCGGTTACGAACGTCGTGAACCAATTATAAATATTTTGAGCCAATTACAAACGTCGTAAACCAATTACGAACATCGTAATTCAATTACAGGCGACGTAGCCTAATCACAAACATCATAAACCAATTACAAACATCGTAATCCAATTATAAACATCGTAATCCAATTACAGACGTCGTAAACTAATTACAAACATCATAAACCAATTACAAACATCGTAATCCAATTATAAACATAGTGATCCAGTTACAGACGTCGTAAACTAATCACAAACAACGTAAACCAATTGCAAAATATCGTGAACCAATTACATAAACGATGTGGAGGCTTGTTATACGAACTGGGAACCAATTACAAACATTGTTGATCGCTTACAAACATTGTAAAACCAATTAGAAACACCAGGAACTAATTAAGAATGATGTAAACCTGTTTTACGAACTGTGAACCAGTTACAAACATCACATATCGCTTACAAACATCCTAAACCAATTGCAAACCTTATCAATTAATTAGAACCCCTTTAGACCACTTACAAACGCGTGGAAACCAATTTAAAACAATTGAAACTACACCGAACGTTGCAAAACCAATTTCGAAAATCTTAAACCAATTACAGAGAATGTTATGTGTTAATTAACGA
This sequence comes from Panulirus argus, assembly GCA_038088735.1. Classification (NCBI taxonomy): domain Eukaryota; kingdom Metazoa; phylum Arthropoda; class Malacostraca; order Decapoda; family Palinuridae; genus Panulirus; species Panulirus argus. The sequence goes on from JAYMFT010200343.1 coordinate 11,299, forward strand.
ATTACATAATGACAGTTCCCCCTTGAGGTACACACACACCCACCATCCCATTCCCTACCCTAGTAGGGCACAGTATTCATAATTTCCTTGCAAATAACATATATATATTCCCATCCCCCCATCCCTCTTAAAGAAAATATATACACACTTGCCAAAACTTTGCCTCGTAATTCGTAAAAACTTTGGGGGGAAAGTTTCAGTTTTCTGATATTCGCAAAAGAGGCTGGCATTGGCTCTGTGGCCACAAGCAAGCTATGTTGAGAGGCGAGGGTGTGTGTGTGTATGTGTGTGTGTGTGTGTGTGTGTGTGTGTGTGTTTGTGCACACCCGTGGCAAAGGACGTCACACGAGGATCTCATGATGAAGGCATGAGGGAAGCACAGAGA
>JAYMFT010200354.1:0-11683 GCA_038088735.1 Panulirus argus
GCACTCGCAGCATCAAGTCAGTGGGGGTGTGGCGGACGAGGAGGGCAGCCCTGGCCTCACGGCTACTGAGGAGGCCGTTTGTAAAGGAGTGATATATTACTCAGAGTCACAAAATAAGTAGTTTGAAAAAAGGGAAAATATAGTCTAAGGGAACTTTATGTAAATATACAAAATTAGATAAAGTAATAAGATAAACATTTTATGCTTTCCTCTTTGCATATTTGAGATTATATCCCGATATATTTTCAACTGATTTAGTATTTTTTTCTTTTATTCTGGTATAAACTTGTAGACCCAGTTTAGTGTATCTAATCTGCTGTTTTATCACCTTCAGTACAACGGTACGACTCGCAGGCCTGGCCCATCGCCAGACCTTTCAGATTCGGATCGATGGTCGTGGGGTAACAACCCAAGGGTCGTACCGTCGTACGTTAAGAAAGATAACTTGTTACTGAACCTTTCGACCAATCAGATCCCACCCTTCCCCGCCAGGTCCTGATGGTTGTGATCTGCTGTGCTGCGGACGAGGCTACAACACGCACCAGTACACGCGCAAGTGGCAGTGCAACTGCAAGTTTTACTGGTGTTGCTACGTCCAGTGCCATACTTGTCAAGAGGAGACAGAAGAGTACACCTGCAAGTGACTCACGTCTGCAGTGCAACTCGATAGAGAGAGACTTCGAAGCGTTCCGTTGTGAGTGAGACTGAATCGAGGTGGAAAAGAAAAAAGAATGTGCAACTCCGTTACCTATCAAGTGTTCTAATGTGCACAAAAGACTTAATAATGTGCTAGATAAAAACACTTGTGTAATATTTGATATTACGAGGAATATCTGAGTGATGAAAATGTGATATTTCATACCATCTTTTAAGATTATCGGCAGCTCCTTAAAAAAAGTGTACCAAGATGTAATGAAACATCTGAGGAGGTTATCGACAGACAACTGCTTTATCCATGTACCAAAACAAATACATTCCTGTCTTCCGAGCTTATCTGCTTTTACTTAAATATTAAATGCAGAATATTTCCCGTATGCTGAGCTTACCTGTCTACTGAAATAGATTATAGAAATAGATCCTATATTGAGCTTGTCCGTCTACTGAAAGACTTGTAATAAGAGTATGATATGCGACCAAACGAGCGAATGCAACACGTCAAATGATTATTTTTTCCACTCTTCCCTTGTCTTCTGGTATTTTGTATATGAAGTAAAGATGCCACTGAGGAAGTCGTCTGAGAAACGTGTACGTGACAACGTATTTACACAATAGGAAGCGTCATAGCTGTTTTTGCCCATCATCAAGAATGATAGTGAAAAGAAATTATTATTGTCTACATGTCAGCCATAGGATCAACTGAGCTTTCATTGCATGAGGAATTGGTAAAGGTTCATTCTTCTTCCTTCCCCGCTGAAAGAACTTATAAATTTGACGAATCTTTGACGTCGTTATATACAATATAATTACGTTCGTTATTTTGATGTTAAATTCGCCATGATTCTGGTTGATGTGTGGTAATTTGACTTGAAAAAAGTTCCGCATTTCTATTTTCAAATCAAGATCTTTACTCATTAATTCTTATATTCATGTAAAATAGAATCTTTAACACGCTGAAACGACTGGACTAAAAATTCTGAATTTAAATACTATTAAGTTGCTGTCATAGTTCTTATTTTCTATCTATTATTTTGATTAAGATGAGCGTCAGTTGTTCGTATGTTTGTTTACATCGTACTGCAGCCTCGTGCCATTGTCATATTTGAAAGAGCATGGAATTCTCCAGAGTATCACCTCTGTGGTCATGCCTCTCGGAGGAATTTCTAGATGAAAATATAGGACAGCATCGTTGCCTTTGGAACTACAGAAATACATCTTACGTGTTCTAGTGGTTCTTCTGGGCAGTGTGACGGCGCGTTAAAAAAAACGACAGTTTTTGGAGACGACCATAAAAGTACACGGAAAAAAGTAATAGTGTAACACCGCTTTTATTGTGTTGACACTCAGTTTATTTTATATGAAAAAGAACGTTTTTATGTGCCTAGAATCAATATATGATATCAGTGATCGTAACCGTTTCAGTGTTCGGTGTTTAAAGAATGCGTGTCTAAAAACAGTAGACAATATCAGCTCTGCTTATGTGTCAAATAATCAACAGACGATATCAACCATGCTTTAGTGTCTAGAATCTTTAATAGACAATACCAACCACGCTTTTGTGTATCTACAGTTATCAATAGACAATATCAGCTATGTATGTGTGTCTAGAATCATCAACAGACAATAACAGCTATGCTTCTGTGTCTAGAATCGTCACTGGACCATCGGCAATGCTTCTGTGTCTAGAATCATCAATAGACAACGTCAGGTATGTTTGTGTGTGTCTAGAATCGTCAGTAGACAATATCAGTTATGCTTCTGTATCTAGAATAATCAAAAGACAATATCAGCTATGCTCCTGTGTCTAGAATCAACAGACAACATCAGCTTTACTAGTGACACAAAGGCATCGTTTGTACCAATACAAACTAGTGTTCCACTTATGTTTTTCATTATCAGTTTTTATCTTGTCGGACCCGTCGCGCGACCCGTTAGACAGCACAGATGCTTATGCTTGTACCTGCAAAACCAACATTTAATAATCAGTAATATTACAAGATGCTTGCAGTTCGTGGGGAGGGAGGTACTGTCTTGCCGACAAGGCAAGACATACATACATGTGACCATTGAAAGATAATAGTTATTCGCTTCAAAAGAGTAAAATTATTAGACCTAGTGAATATTTCTTACACAATTTGAGCTATTTCAGAATTGGAAAACTGACAGGAGAACTATAATGATGGTTGGCAGCAAATTATCAAAATAATTCTTTATATTTTACTCGTGAATAAAGTTTTATTCTCATCCTCTGACTTATAATTTACCCAGAGAAAAAAATATCGTGATAAGGTATCTAAGAAGAACCACCTGAAGAAGAAAGGTGAAGGCCAACGTTTGTTACATACAACATGTGAGCCTGGTAAGATAACCCCTCACCTCACCCTTCCATCCCCCCCACCACACATACATATCCAACAGTCAACATAAAAACTATAAACCTCTCCCGCCCTTGAAAGACGAGGCAGTTTAACCCATATAGTGACAGGCTTCTTAAGGAATGTTTTCATAGGGCTTAGAGAAATCCGTATTGATCCTTCAGAGAAATGTTTGAAATACACAAAAGGTTTAAAATACTGCACCTGGCCTACCTGCACGGGTGAAGTGAGGGGCAGCCACGAATAGAATTCTAAAAAAAGGAAATTTAAACTTTACTTGTTCGTGTAAACTTTTATGTTAGGTTGTAGATTTATCATTGACAGAAATACTTGGTCTGCAGTGTGGATTTTAACTAAAGATATTTCAAATATGTTACTCTAGTGTCATGAATTATACGTCATATTTCTCACAATTCGGTGATGCTTCTAGGTGCCTAGTGTGATTGTTAATTATTAAACTTTCATAAACCTGAAACAAGTGAGATAAAGGAGTTGAGGATGGATAGGGTAAGACAGAAACACACACAGCAGCAGTTAAACAGAACAAAGGCATATCATTTGTTTGAACAATCGCCGTACACCTATTTGTATGTAAACATGACATATGCTCCCCATTTTACAACTTCTGAAGGATATTTTTGAGATCAGCTATGATAATTTTTATGTAAAGATATAAACACGTGTATAATCTTTGTCAGTCAACTATGACCTACAGATAAGGAGTTGGCTGGTAATAATCGGAGACGTTTTGCGGTCGTTTTTTGAGTTAATCTGTTCCTGATTGGCTGACGACCACAGTTAAAAGCACCTCATTGGCCGGAGGAAAGTAGGGAGGAGTGGTCGTTGGTTCACCACTAAAACACTGGACAGTAAAGTGAGTGCCAAAGGTATGGAAACGTGAGATGTGCTCCTATGACGTATTGCTCAACATTATCAGGTACGGGTACCACTGTGACATCATATGGAGATATTTGTTGCCTGTTGGTCAATTTACAGCTTCAGCATTCGCGTGTGCTTGTTGATGGCTGTTGAATGTAAGGTTTCTTTAATTATTTGGTTGGTGTTGGTGGTATTTAGGTTACTGGATTGTATATCACCAGGGCTGATTTGTGTATCGTATCCAGTGTTGTTGCATTCTCATTATTTTTAAAGAAATTTAAATCATATGAAAGGATCTTAATATTAAGATAGTTATTGTTCGTGTGATAATTTGTTGATTCCCTCTGTAGCACTTTGTTGATTTCCGGTGTAGCCTAGAAGTATTATTAACACAAATGGAGTATTTTCCTCGGTGAATTATTAGTTCATTTTTTAGGGTGTAACAAAAAAGAAAATGCTATAGAAAATGATATACATGATTAGGTTCGAGTATATCAGATACTACTGGAACCAGTAGTAGAAAATGATCACAGGTGGAAAAAAATGATCCCGTGGTCTCTCGTCAACTGGACACCGCAAACGACCGTATGAATAGTTAGTGACGGCAGATGATCTTAAGTACTGAGTGCCGTATGTGTGGTTGTGTCCACGCAGGGAGTTAGTTCAATCGAAATGAAGTAATTTTGTACGCATTTTATTAATTTCTTTAATTCCTTAGTGTCAGTGATAGACCTGTAATTCCAAGAGTGCTAATATCAACATTGTCATATTAATAAAAAGACCTATTATAATAATGTCATCCTTGTCCTATTTCTCTTACAGTTTAGGTAAGTTCCGCAGCTGCCATCCTTTCGTTGTGAGCTTAGACTCCGTTACTTCAAGTATAATTTTTTTGTTGCCCAGCGTTGGAATCCAGAAAGTATATTTCTTCGAGGTAAGACATTTGTCATGTATGTAGATTATCATTTTTGCTGAAAATCTGATTCACGGATTTGTATATTATACCGAATGACCAGTGAATGCTTTGCCTTTACAGCTCTTAGTTGTGCCGGGTACTGTGCCAGTCCCCGAGCCATTTTACAAGTAGATTTCTTCGTAGGCATACAGTGTCATGCATGTGCGTAGGGCAATAGGTACACAAATGATTGCAAACATGTAGGCTTACAGATAATAAGCATCCATGTAAGTTGCTAAGCTCTGTTAGATTTGTCACCAATTGATAAGAAAATATTTCGTATAGATTCTCTTTCTTTAGTTGTATCCTTACCTGATGCAGGTTAGGTTGCGACTTGCGTGACGGCTGCAGATGTCATTCTCCAAGGATGAATTAAGTACTGGTAATTAACTGTCAGTAATCTAAGGTCATTAGATTCCCAACAGGTCGTTTTGTATCATAATGTGCTACTGGCTAAGGGTCGCACAGTAATACGGGGGTGTGGGGGCGGGGGGGAAGGGAAATGCTCCCTTCCTATATTATTATTTTACAAAGGAAGGAACCAAGCGAGAATTTTTCCTTTTAAGGCACGGTCACTTAGTTAGTTACCGTGTGAGACTGCGAGCAAGTACGAAAGAAAATTGTCCATAAACACGAATTAGTAGTGAAGTGTAAAAAGGAAAGAACTGGTTTCGTAGAGATGAGAATTTTTCAGAACCAAGCATAGTCTTTTTGCCGTCTGGAAGATATCTGGAGATAACGAACTGGGATACTTGACTGTTTTTATTGCTGGAAGATTCGCCGTCTCTCTGCCTTGAGTGATATAGCCCCGTAGCCTGTGATGGAGAGTGTTTTGATGAAGGGAATAAGTGACGACACAATAGTTGGAATTTATTGACGATAGTCATAGCGGACTTCCTAGGTACGAATATTGCCATAATGATTTACCTAAATTAGTAAAAACGATTTTTTTTTTCATATTTGAGTTAGATGGGTAATGCCGAAGGTAAACATATGGTTAGTGTTCGTACATTGATAAAAAGTTCTGAAGGTTGCGGAATGCCAATCAAGCTAGTGTAGAGAAGGTTGTTCGAAGGATTGGCGAAGCCTGTTTGTTAAATGTGGGTAGAAGAGGAAAACTTGAGTTAGTTTTGCTGAAGTAGTGGAGAAACTTGTTTGTTTTAAAAAGTGTGGCATTATACAACAGCGCTTTGCATAACGTGAAACAATGAGTGATTGATGGACATTGCATGACGAGGACACATGGGGGGAAGTATATTGCGCGAAAGATTAATGAAAAGAACATCCGTATGAGCATTTAGGTGTAGGACGACAGAGTCAAAGGAGCATGTTTGCTGGAAGACAGATAGACAGCACTATAGGGAGGTGATGTGTGGTGTAAGACCACAGTGGCTGTTAGATAACTGAATGATTGGTGGTTGCATTGCAGATGTGGACCGTAAACCACCCGCCCTTCCCGTTTTGGTTTTGGCCCCCACCGAATGTCACGGCTCATTGGTACGCTCATCAACAGCCGGCCTGGGGTACGCCCACGCCCGATGTGTCGTCCACCAAAGGGGTGCTTATAGCCCTGCCTCCACCACTCTTCTACCCACCTCCATGGACCGCCGGATCCAACACGAACTTGCCCCCAATATGGCAGTGCGTACCACCGCCTCCTCCGATGAACTGCACCAACAAGCAGTCGCGGTTTGAGACTCTCGCGGCGCCACCACCACCTCACCCCAGACACGACCATCACCGTCCGGATGATGATGATGCTTCTCCTCCTCTCGGATTAGCGAACCATCGCAGAGTCGAGGAAGGTTACTGGCAAAATGAAAAACGAGCGAAATGTTCTCAGCCAGGGACGGATCACGGGAAATCTTGGTGGTGTCAGGAGGAGTCGCAGAGGCCAAGTAGGGCACATACGTGGTCTCAGGGTTTGAGTGGGTTTCCATCGACCCACGAGGTTGATCTGACCTCTAGTTCGCGCTCGAGTTACGACCAGAGCCTCGGCAACAGGAGTCAGCCCAAACAGCCACCCCCTGCACTTGGAGAAGCTTGGAGTCAAATCCCCGACTCCCAGACGTGCCAGGTGGAGGACACTGCGACCCCAGCAGCTAGTGGGAGGCATGACACCGGTCTACCCAAGCAAGACCAGCTAAACCTCTGCGCGCTACAGTTCGTAGCTCCACCCACGCCTACCCCTCGACCCACATGTGCGACTCGACCCCCACTTGCGACCGTAACTCGACCCACACTCATGGTCCGTCCAACAATTGGAACTAGACCCACACCTGCGACCCAGACCCCAGCGACGGCTCGACATGAACCTGTGACTTGGCCGACGCCCGTTCCTACTACCTGGCCCGGAACGCCAGGGATGCAAATTGATCCCCGTTCCTGGCTCGTGCCCGAGCCCAACACTGCACCGTCACATACATCCTGGCGCACATCGGTGAAGCGGCCAATACCAACCGCAAATACTGAGCATCATCCCCCACGTCCTACTTCGCTGTCCGGGACTCGAAGTATTCCGAAACAAACTGGTTCAGAGAACTTCGTGATGAACTTTTCTCGTACGGGGTCAGGGAGCTATACGCATTCGGTTACAAGCGGCAAAAATGTGCATGAGAGGAAATTATATTCTGATGATGATACAGTTGAGGGGAAAAGGCTTGGCTGCGATAACCTGTCCAGTAATGCTATCCAATGTTTTGATGCTAGTGGCCTTGTGGTAAAGCAGGAAAAACTGGATGACACCACACTGGCACAGGAAGATAGTAAAGAGAGACTGCGGTGTGCATTACCTATCTTTAGTCACACTGATGATGATGATGATGAGTCGCCGAAGGAAACGGAAGTCAAGACCGAGAGCTGGGAGGCCATAGTTAAAACCGAAGAACCTGTTAGTGCCGACGAAGGTGGAGTTTGGACTGTGTGGAAACCGTTCTCAGAGCCCAAGATAAAGTCTGAAGACACCTCAGCAGCCGAGGAGGAAGAACCTGTGGCTCCAGCAAACCTCCCAGTGGACTTTGACCACGGCGACGGCTTGCTTCTGGACCGAGAATTCCTAGAAGCATCGATTGACGCTCTGGTCCCCGTGTGTCGCATCCAGCTGCCTCTGTCTGACTCCACCAGTGCTAGGGAAGGGTCCGCCAACCCACCCAACAGTACCGTGGCCACTCCCAACACAGGTGCCATTTCCCTGGCCAGTGCTAACGCCTCTACCACTTCCCTGGCTGCTGCCAACACCTCTACCACTTCCCTGGCCGCTGCCGACACCTCTGCCACTACACTTGCCACTTCCAACATTCCTGCCACCACCCAGGCCACTGCCAACCGTCCCACCACTGCCGACAACCCCATTATCATCATGGACAATGCCGACACCCCCGCCCCTGCCACCACCCAGGCCACTGCCAACAGTCCCACCATTGCCGACAACCCCATTATCATCATGGACACTGCCGACACCCCCGTCCCTGCCACCACCCAGGCCACTGCCAACCGTCCCACCACTGCCGACAACCCCATTATCATCATGGACAATGCCGACATCTCCGCCCCTGCCACCACCCAGGCCACTGCCAACAGTCCCACCACTGCCGACAACCCCATTATCATCATGGACAATGCCGACACCCCCATCCCTGCCACCACCCAGGCCACTGCCGACAACCCCATTATCATCATAGACACTGCCGACACCCTCACCCATACCCCCATCCAGGCCACTACCCGCACACACACTGTCACGACAAGTCGTGTGACCTGGAAGGAGTATAAGAGAGCCCTGGGATCCTCCGGTGATGACCGTGTGTCAGTCATGGATGACTCGAGCGAATCTGCTGCAACGCAGATTTTTGAAGAGGAAGAACCAGAGTTGATAATTGACATCCTCTCTCACACTGACAGTCCTGACGACAGTAGAAACGATGAGAATGACGCTGTGGACACCGACCGCGCTAACCATCAAGAATTGGGGAAAGAAACGAACATGATTGTTGCGGAGGAATCCGATCCCCCTGAAGGTACGACAGATTATCCTGACGTAAACTGCTGTGGTGTGGTCAACACCATCACCACCGGTGGTCCACGTCAAGTGGGGAGAACCCACAAAACTCCCGTCGAGTCTACTGCAACCACAGAGCAACCGCAGTCAGCCACGGATACATCGAGCCTCGATTTAGGGCGTCCCAGCACCAGCAAAGAGAGAGAGACTGAGGGTGGCAATGCTGAGTTTGATAGCGCGGTGAAGTATCCCACAACAAAGGCGCCAGTAATGTTTGTTGATGACGCGTCGGGTTGCACGTCGAAGGACGAGGAGGAGGAGGAGCTGACGAAGGTGCTGAGGACTTGCTCCTATTTGCTGATGGACGGAGTGTCGGACACGTGCCCGCTGGGTCATGTGCTGGACCCCTCGAGCGCAACCTTCAACGTGTGCACCTGGAGGATCACAGTCCCCTGCACTGCCTGTAATATCACCATATACATGAACGTCAGGTGATGTTATCATTTTAACTCTCACCCACCCCCAAAGGTCTGTACATGCTGGGACGTAAGGCATTTCATTCGTACCAGAAATTAAAATAGGAAAACGGAAGAATATTTTACGAATGTTACCCATTATTATGTGATACAGGACCTGCTGTGTTGTCTGTATGTATACTGTATATGGGTATCTAACCGATATGTATACTATATGCATATCTATTAGATTCATAAAACCATACAATTAATCACATTATTTGCTCTGCCGAGATGAGTTATATGTATTTGTTTATATATATATGTATATGAATTAGATATCTCCTTCCTGTAAACAGTGTCTATTGACACACTTGTATCGCAGCAATTCTGCGCAATAAATGTAATTTAAAGAGGTGAATGATTTGAACATTTCAAATAAGGTAAAATACAACAATACCAAAAAAGGTAAGGTTGCACAACGCTCCTTGTCCGCCGCTTGACAGGAGCAACTAGAAAGTGCAGAGGTCATAACGCCATCTTCTCTCCATCCGCCTCTCCCGCGTCAGCAGAAGAAGGCGCTCAACACACTAATCCTCCCAGCTCCCTCTCCAGTCATCATTTGGACCTTATTAAGATGTCCAAGAAGTTTGTGCACCATCCTTGCCACCTGAGATCCCGTCTGTGAGTTGCAGTTACAACAGAGACCATATCATCAGCTCCGGCAGACCCGCTTCAAGACCAACCTCATCCGACCGCCACAGTCAACATCGTAGACTGATTGACCAACCAACTTCCCCTTTATCATATCCTTACTATGTATGTGTGTATTTTCTTTAGTTAAAGCCCTTGGCTGCAGATAATTCCATGCATAACACAAATAGGAATCGGCAATCACCCACACATTAGCAAACAACTCGTCCTTAAAAATTGTAGGTCCACTGCTATCATAATATAATCCCATTCCCTCCTAAAGGGATTTGGATGTCATGGTGTGCATGACAAGCCAGTTAAGGGACCCAAGCAGTGTGTGATTAATCACCTAACAATAACACTTCTAATTTTGTAAATTTAGAATACGTTGTGGACCCCTAAACCCTAGAACTCGCACTACCTAGCAGTGGTCTCCTTCCAACACTAACCCTACCCCCAAGCGTAAGCCATACCTGCCAATTCTGTCCCATAATCCCTTCATTGCCCAACACTAAGCCACCGTTTCTTTTATAACCCGTTATCAGTTCAAACTTCTCAAGTGATATCTATATTTTTACCTTTGTCATTCTCAGCACTATTAGTTTCTACTAATATGTTAGTACTGTTAGTACGTCCCATTACTTATAGATTATGGAAGTTGTTTGTTTCATTGCATTACACAAGACAGCTAGGAACTGAATGTGTGTAAATGTGACCACTGTTCATTTGGTAAGGGCATTTTGGAATAAAAAAAAAAGAAAAGCTGGTATTCTTTTCATAATGCTATTATTGATTTTTCATATTCACTGTGATGTAGTATTATTCATAATATACTGACTTTAAGTTTTCAGCCAAAATGTATAATCGTATCACTGTCATCAATTTGTCATGTTTTCATGTTTTTCATCACAAGGATCCAACACCTGCCTCTCTTCACTGTATGAAAAGTATTTTTACCACCATATTTTCACAGTACTACACTCTATCCCTTCAGCACAGCAGTGCGAGCTTTAAGCATGGATAATGCAACTTTTTGTTGAATGACGGCATGACGTCGTTTGACGTGTTACCATTGCGTAGGGGAGTAGTCGGAAGTTTATGCGAGAGGATTTAATCACCCTTCATAAGAATTAAACTGCAAGACCCCATTGATTCCACCATAATCCTAACTGGTCATACATTTCTCCAAAATCCACAAATGAATAATGATCAGAAGTATTTTACACAAGGCTTACCATAGCTCTACTGAGATCTTGTGTGAACCCTTTTGGGCACCAGTAAGGCTCATTCCTTCGTGTGACGTATCCTTACCATTTCAAAGACTGTTTATTGACTGTCCTCATCAAGGAAAGTCCTTGAATGAAATAGGAAAGGGGCAAAAGAGGGAAGAAACTAGGAATAAATTTCATAAGACAAAAGCTAAGATAAAGAGATTAGACGTATACATTGGGAAAAATTTGATTTCTGATGTTTATTCTCATGTAAAATGGGATCTATCTACGATATGGTGAGGTACTGCATATGTTGTGGGGAAGTGATATTAAGACTATCCCATTGGCTTTGAGTGATTTTTGGGAGCTAGACCAGCAATGCTGATATATATATATATATATATATATATATATATATATATATATATATATATATATATATATATATATATTATTTTTTT
>JAYMFT010200365.1:0-11683 GCA_038088735.1 Panulirus argus
GAGAGAGAGAGAGAGAGAGAGGGGGGGGGGGGGTTCAGAGGTTGATGTAAGGATGTGGGGGTACATAGTGACAACACTTTTAAATCTATATTTCATTAACACTTAATCCGTACCAACCATGACTGTTTCCCCTGAGACAAGCGTATGGCTGAAGGACCATTATGAGTCACAGCGCAACAGGTCACTGTGACCCTATGTTTTGTAACATACCGAGTCCTCAGTGTATCACTAGTAAAAGGTTTAGCTGATTTCTTTTCCTAGCGCAAGTCTTAATGACTATTTTCCTTACACATTTCAAATCACAACCTTTACTGAAAAGATCGTGAGTTCTTCCACGCGGGTCCATCTTTAAAGTCTTTACAAAAGTCTGTGTGGTAGGACCTACCGAGGGTGAGGAGGGCAATGATGGTAACAGGGTCCAGGGTGAGGGCCGACCCTCCCCTCGTCTCGGCCCCCATCAGCACCGACGTCAGGTGATCCAGGAACTCTTCTTCCGATTTCGAGGTAAGAACCGCCGTTTGTATCTCCTGGAGCTCTGAGGCATTAAGGAGGAGGTCTGCAAGAGGAGAGGAGTCGTTGGAGGAGGAAGAGGATGATGATGATGAGGAGGAGGAGGATGTGTGGAGCATGGAGGAGTTAGAACCCAATCTCGCGTAGACTTTCTTCTTCATCCGCTGAATGATGGAAAGGAGGTCGTCCATGTTCTTAGTCGCCAGGAGGATGTTCTTACTAAGGTCGTTGGCCACACCGACCCCTGGAATGGTTGTGCTTGTTGACGATAGCTTCTTTTTAGTCGCTGCCACATCTTGCTGCTTGGTGTGTCCATATTTGTCGCTCTTGGAGTGTTTTACATCCTCAACATCCGCCAGTAAGCTAAAAATATCATCGGCTTTTCGAACATTCTCTTTGTTGAAGGTAAACGTGTTGATGTCGAACATGGGTGGATAGGAATCGGGCGTGTTCGATACTCCTGTAGCGGAAGTCGTCGGAGTGTTTGCGAACAAATCAGCTTCGTGACTGTTTTCGTATTCGTGAGCGCTGGCTGCCGGTGGTGACTGCAGCTTGCTGTTCTCGTCTCTCTCTTCCTCGGGAAAGAATTTGAAGTTGCTGAGGAATGGGTCCGCGTCGTCGACAGGGTTGAACACCTGGTCGTTGATGCCCTGGAAGAAGTTGAAAGCCCAGGCGGACGGTAAGCTCAGCAGCGCCACCGTCGCCAGTACTTGCCAGCCGCCTACCATCATCCTGTAGGTGGAAGTAAACGTTGAAATTCATGAAAGGGAGAGAGAGAGAGAAACAGAGGAATATATTCTGGCAACATACCGGAAACTGTGCTAATGATATGTTTTTAATGAAATAAGTATATCCAAGTTACCTGTCACAGAAATAAACGTTAGGACAGTTTTATAAGGAAAAATCATTGGGTTAAAACTATTGAACTACAAAAATATATGGAAAGTAAAGACTGGGACTTCAATATCAAATGTGTGTTATCTAGCAGTATCAGATAATTCATATGTAATCCAAGGCGACCTCAAATACATTATCACAGACTCCGTTCCAAGAGGTCTATGAAAACTATTTATATTTCCACAGCTTCAAAAATCTAGCAAGAAGTCGAGTGGACGAAGAACATCCACTTTTAGATGCACAGTTGGTCATCCAATTGTTAGAAACCACAGCTAAGCTCAACAAAAAGCCTGTACGTCAGCCCACAGCACCTCAACCAGTACCTACTAGGCTGGTACACGCAAGAAGCAAAAATTATCTAACGGCATCCACAACGGCTCTCGATGACTATTTCCTGAGGTGCATACTCCTCTGATGGCAGCCCGAGCGCTGTTCAATAAAATGCTTCCAGACAGTAAACATATATGCTCAGTGATTCTGAACTCCGATTCTCTAACAGCACTCGGCAACGATGATATGGCGCGCATGCGATCTCAGTTATCTCCCGGGCTTTTGGCCAGAGCGCAGCTCTCGAGACGGGATGACTGACCGAGCGGGGTTCGTCTCTCAACGAAGCTTCAACTCAACACGGTACATGGTCGGCTTGCCCGGAACCGTGACATCTTATAACTGCACTCAAGAAGCGCTAATTAGAAATGGAACTGTCATGGCAAAACAGCTACTTCTTATGGTATGGACCATAAAGACTTAGAAATACCCTGAACACTGAAAATGAAGATCATGCGAAATGACTGCTACTAGGATTTGAGGAGGCGTCGTGAAACGTTTGAGAAAACTCCTTATACCAAACACTGGATCCGTATATCTAAACTGATCTAGGTACACTCAAATCTAATTTCTCCGGTCTGTATATTAGTGGGAGGACTCGAAATCCACTGTCACGCTTCTCTGATATATTCGGAAAAATTGGTAGGCCAGATTGTGGTCTATAAAAAGACAAAAAAAAAAAAAAAAGATAAAATGAACGACCAAGACAAATGAAAAAGAAAATAGGAACTGGACAACCACAGAACTCCCGGATCATCACCGAACTACGTGCTACAGTTCATTCCAATAACCTTTTTTATGTGAGGAATTACTATGTGTGTTATGGAGACAGAGATTTACGTCATGTTGTCTTACGTTAAATTCATGCATTATACACACACACACACACAAACATCCTGAAACAGACGAGCATTTTTTCTTTGAAAGTTTAAGGATTTTACGAAAAAAATATCGGTATGAACTTCTTACATTTTATGATTTCGTCAGTTTACTGCGGTTTTAAGATTCCCAAATAAGAAAACATAAAAGTTAACCACAGATTATCAAATATAAGTATTCATAAACTCACCAACAAAACACATCAATATACAAAGATGACCCAGTCAGGGAAATGCTTTAACCTATATAAAAGAACAATCGCCAGAAACGAAGGCATAGAAAACATTACTCATGCAATCACCAGACGGCAAGTCTTACCATAAATTTCTATAGAATAAACACGTACACGAGAATGATCTCTCCTGCTTGGACTGTACACTTCTGTCTCTCACGGTTAACACTTAACAGACATCAGGGTTAGCTTCTGTCAAACAAACGGTTCTATGGAGAATTTTTTTATGAAACTATGTAGATTGGTTCGTGTCGGGACTCATATCCATGTCTGAGAGGAAATTTTTTATTGTTACTGCAATGAATTCAGAGATAAACACACAGGTGCGGACTAACGGATAATGGAACATCACTCCGTTACAGCTCGTTATATTACGGAACCCGAATGTTACTGTCCCCGAGGCTTCCATCATCTTCACGGCTACAATAATGTTAGAATATGAAGTAATAAAACGACCCAGTTTTTTTGTCCTGTTCCACATTATTCGCTGCTTTTATCATAGTCATCTGTTCGGGAAAGTTTCCTCTACATACTAAATAACCTAGAATTACGGGAGACAACGAGATTGGACACGGAAACTAAGCTGCCTGTCGTGTGGTCATGGGTACAGCGTATTTTCAGACAGTTCTTTACATTTCTTTTTTTGGCTGGAAAATTTGCATTTGATACCGCTAACAGGCAAGCTAAATTGTGTGAACTAGTTCAAATGAACATGGGTGGCAGTGGACAGCTGCACTGGATACTTGATTATCTCAAACGAATCTGTTGCAAGGCTTCAAAGCTGCAAAGGCGTGATTAAATACATACAACTTGGCACTCTTCAAGGTGAAGTACTGGGTCGCACATGATTTATAAGGTGCTGATCAATGCCTTACTAAGATCAATCGCAAGACGTCTAGAGAATATCACAAGAAGTGATGACACACCAAAATCTTCGAAAAATGCAAGCCATTCTTAACCGCACACGCGCACCTTGTGGAAGTCTCGCCTTAATCATATCTACAGGGGAAAGCCAAGACGGTCAACATACGAACTGGTAATCATAAAACTGATCTATTAGTATTGAACCTAATAACAGTTTCTCCTTTGAACATCTTGGCAGCTCAGTCTCACGAACTCTAACCGCTCTACAAAAATTGATTCGACAATATGTACATAAAATCAAAGCTCTCAGAACTGTGGCAGGGTTCAACGCTATGATGTGAATTGCGTAATAGATAAAATGTACTTAGCCGACATAAAGCCTTTTTTAATAGATAAGCCCGTACCAAATTCGGTCCAGGGGAACAGTAAAGGTATCGGCAAAAATGCAAAATGAAGTCTACAGAATTATACAGAATTATAACTGACTGCACCAATACCACTTAAGTGCTTGATATGCGGAAAACACTAAACATATCTCACGTAAAACACTGAACACTTGAAATCTCTGATAGGACTGAAGCTTCCGTGTGGTGAACAGCTTATTTTGTTATCAAAAGTTTAAATGTACCAAAATAAAGAAGCAATTTCACAAAAGAGTTTGGATTACGTCCACTCCCTATAGTTAGGATGCAACCCTTACTTCTTGCTATCCTAGCCCTAACCTCCTTTGACTAATATCATCATACTATACCTACCGTCCAGCCCTCACAAGACTACTTACACACGATCATAACTTTCAAAGTCTGCTGATAACAGCGCTGTCGAAAAAAGAAAAAAAAAATATATATAAAGAAGTTTCTCGATTCTGCCACTGATAGGTCTCGAAGTAAATAATTGGGCACCTACCTTAAAACTGAATTGCATATGTTTATTACACTTACCGCCTTTGGGCTTGCAGCATAAATGTATCCACAGACAGCTTGATTTTTTTTGGATAATATACTCTCATTGCTTCTCCTAAAATACCTTGAGATCACCTTCTGAGGTCAGATGCACATATACGTGCATTAGTGATAAAGAGATTCAAGTCTTCCTGTCGTGGATTCCCTCTGATATAGTTCTTCAACAGCATGATAAAGATAATGCCTTAAGATAAAGTAAAGGAATCAGCTACTCAATGAAGACCCAAACAAAGACCCTCAGGTGACCTCTGTAATCCTCCAGCGCCACCGCTTACAGGATGAGCATGGCCGCCACAATAAATCAGCCGCCGTTAACTGCGGAACTAAACTGAAATCATGAGGAAAGTTTCACCAGGTAAAGTTGCCGCCTCCCAAGAATGAGGCTAAATATCGGTGACAAGAAACTTCGTGCAAGAGAGCTCTCGTAATTATCCTTCAGGTCTTGCATTGAACAATGACCCACTTCCCGAATACTCGATCATAAAGAAGAGAGGCGACGTGTTGCCGGCAGCTCCGCCGTTATTTCTCTTGTAAAAGAGTTACGAGAAAGTACTTCACAAGAATAATCAGAACTCTACTTTCCTCCAGAATGATGTAGTAAAAGTACTGACAACATTAAACATTATAGTTTAAATGTGTTTTTCTAAGGAAATTTACTATTTTTACCATGCCTGCAAGACGTAAGTACATAAAACTTGCAGTCCCCAGGGTAATAAGTTGCTTTGGTCTTTACATGAACGAACAGGGTTAGGTTTCAAATTCCCTTTTTTATTTTTACACTTTAACACTACCGTTGTCATGGAATACATCCATCCAAAATGCAAATAACAAAATATTTTACAGTCGAGACAGTGCATTTTGCCGCACGAAGCCTAACCTCCTACGTTATACGATATTACCAAAGGTGCTTCAGTTTTACTTTATATAACGTCTTCATAGATGCGTTCGTCCTTCCATTACTGTGTAGGCGCTTACAAGTTTCCATATCATGTTAGACGCGTCAGTAGTCGACTACGGTACTGCAGATAGCTCGCCTCACCTTCGTTTAAGAACAGCCTCAAATCAGGTGTCACCGAACTTCGCCTGCGTGTGGTTACACAGAGAGTGAACAGTCACCTTCTGAAAGGCTGTATAATCGTCAGTAGACTAAAGTGAGCACAGTCCAGGAACTTTTCACACCAAAGGAGTCCATCATTTCCTTTCTGCTGATTGTAGCGCAGCCTCATGATCCCCGTAAAAGGGGTCCCGAAGTTATGGATATAAGAAATATATTAAAATCATGAACGTACTAAAAAAAACATACACAGCGCCATGAAAGAAGAAACATCTATTCATATTTTTATCACGACCCGTGTTTCACCGTACACTTCATCTCTTGAGCAAGATGGTACGACCCTTCAGCACGACGAAACGACCTTTGAGCATGACGGTACGACCCTCTGAGCATGGCGACACGACCCTTAAGAAAGAGGGGATAACACTGACTCAAAAGGCACAGGCCACTGGTCAGACCATCTACCCAAAGGTAATTCCTCTGTACTGCAGGGTCGTACCATCCTGCTCAAGTCGTACCCTCGCGCTCTAGGGCCGTTCTCTCGCGTTCAGGAGTCGTTCCCTTGTGCTTAATAAGGGTCGTTACACCATCGAACTTAGAAAATTACATCATCCTAATACACATTACAGTGATACAGTTAAGAATCTCTACCACTTACAGTGTATGAGCACTTGCCATACGTGACCCTAAACAAAATTCGACAAGGTAGGGGTTAAGTTACCGGGGTCGGAGTCAAGCAAGACCTGTCCGAGTAGCGGGGTATAAGGAGCCGTTAGCCGGGTGTAACGGCTGAAGGGAGTTCCGTTTCATCGAGTCCAACTTCTTATCCCTAGGCTACGTCCACTACATTCCTCTAGTGCCCTCTTTACCTAGTATTGCTCGGTACATCATAGTTCCATACAGTCTAACCCTAGAACTGCCTACTATAATCTGGTCTTGTCAGTCCATGGTAGTAATGGGTAATACACACTAATAACTTCCAGTTTAATGTAGTATTGCCTAGTTCATTCTGGTATTATCCAGTCTATGGTAGTATTGCGTACTACACTCTAATACTTCCAGTTTATTGTATTATTGCCTCGTGTACTTTAGGACCGCCAGTTTATTGTAGTATTGGGTACTACACTAGTATTGTCTAGTCTTGTATTATTGTTCACCTAGACACGATCTATTCACTCTTCATCTGCAAACGTCCGTCTTATTTCACCAGCGTAAAGGCGACCTACGAACGAGTGCTTATAACTAATTCATCTGTACATATCAATCATTTTGTTATTATTTCACTGGCGAGATACGGAACTGTAGTGTTTTATTTTATGTGATTTCAAATTCTAAGCCTGTTTATTAATAGTAACTGATATAACTTTACACTGTATCTATAAAGGAAATGTTATAAGTTATAATAACACAGTGTAGAACGCCATTACTTTAAGCATATGCGTCAGAAATTCCTTACCAACACGACTGAGGACGCGGGCCAGTGGTGGTCCCGACGACAGATATGCTAATGAAAGTGTACGTCGGAAAACTTGTACTGGACCTTACCATCTTCACTGTGCGGGGATGTGGCTCCAGTCGGACTAAACCGAGATGCTGTTTCCTGGAGGCTGGGCGAGAACTCTGGCAAGAGATCGTACCACACGATAATGTCTAACTGAAATTTAAACAAAGACGTATAATTTTCTTTATGTAACCAACTTTTTCTAATGAACAGCTACCTACAGGTATTTGTAAAGAGCCGCCGAGATAATAGCAGGATTAAAGGCGCCAGTGTGGAACAGTTTTCTCACGTCACAGTCTCTTGGTTATACTAAAAGTCAACTGGTACAATAGTGATGGCAACTTAACCGTCTCCAGGAGAGTGCAGTTACACCATGGCCTCGTAAACACACATATAAACTGGTAATACAGTAACAGCTAGTGTACTGGTACCAGTGCAGTCTGTTGCATGGTAAAGTACGCACAGGGTCTACAACCTTGAAATCAGTTTATGGAACAGCTAATTACGGGTTACAAATATTGTGGTGTGCGTTCAGGAATATCGTCGGAGCACCTAACTCGTATTTCGTCGACTGCTGACGTTACAGCGACAAATGGCTTCCGAAACATCTGGTGCGTTCAACGTCACCAAAATATTTCTTTCGATCTGCTCTGGAATGACCAAATGACAACATTAACGTCATCTAGGATTGCTTCTATTATCTAGCCACTGGTGACAACCACTCCAACACTACCGCTTCCAACACCACTGCCACCTTGTGTTTTCGTATCAACCACCTCTCCCTACCTCCATCACCACGATCATATCCTATCTCAATATGCACCACCAACATTTCCCAATTCTTTATTCAACATTGTTCTTTCTTACTTCCGTCTCCACAGTGACCACCTCCTTGTTGATATATCTGTGATGAGAGGTTGAGCTGATCTGTCTGTGGTATGGTTACAGTTTTTGTCCAGGGTAAGAGAGATGGGCTAGTTGATTTTTAGTGTTATATCAGACGAAGAAACTGACCCATTGACCTGTCTGGGTAAGATGTTGGTCGGTTTGTCTTGGGTGACATGTCTCATCACTCACTGGTGGTCTGCGGGGGACCATGGCTGTGGCTCGCGTAGTGACTGGTCGTCACCTGACCGTTGGTCGCCCCGAGAACACCGATGTAGGTCAGCGGGATAGCGTGCACCGTGCCTGCAGGGAAAGGTCTTACCTCTCTGTTCTGCCAACCGCGAGAAGAACGGACAGGAATGCAGGCGCTTCTCACTACGTCCCATTGTGAGTCACGAGTGTATTACCCAGCTGGATGATTGTGACATTTATAGCTCTGTGATTGTTAGGGTAATGATTATGACGGTGCAGACGGAGAGAAGGAAGGAAGGGGGTAGTTGTTCGTTAATGGTGGTGAGGACCATGGTTTGTGGTTGTTAGGTGTGATGGGGGACGGGTAAACGATAAATAATGGTGACAGGTGAGGGGATGATGATGGGTAATTATTATGAACGGAAATAAATGATGATTGGTGCAGGCGAGAGGGTGAGGGGGATGAGAGATGTGGGCCACTGAGGAAACTTGACGCGCGTGAGAAAGACATTATGGTAAGGTGTAATCTCCCGGGGGATAGATCATGGCCATGAACATGGCGAAGAGTGTGAGACATGCCACGGAAGTGGAATGACAACTGCCATGCAGCCGGTGATGTTGTACTGCGTGTGTGGGAAAAGACATATGAGAGGGTCGATGGTGGAGGGCTGTCAGGTGGGCTGAGGTGGTGGTAGGGTTTGTCAGGTGGGCTGAGGTGGTGAAGGGTCGTCAGGTGGGTTGAGGCTGTCGTCAGGGAGGCCAGGTGAGGCTGTTAGGGAAGTGCTACGACACTGCTCCTGTGTGTATGAAGCAAGTACGATGACGGTAATAGCAAAGCTGCTGGACGAGACACGAGACACTGCTGTCCAAATTCAACGCTGTCATCATACAACTGTGCGCTCGTGTGTATGTGTGTGTGTGTGTGCACGCGCTCGTGAAACTAGCCAACGCGATTTTGGTAGTCTGATGATGTTTTGTGCTTTAAGAAAAATAATCTACAACAAACGGAAGAGAGACATAAAAGAAGCTGTTCAAAAACAATTATACTCCTCCAATATAGTCGGCAAGGATGAACTCAAATACTTTAACAAAAAAGTTACTGAACTTATGTCCAGCACTGAGGAGCAATAAATAATTTATAAACAGCTAACAATGATATCACTGTGAATTATGGATGTTTTAACAAGACACTAATACCGGCAACCACTCCAGCAGACCCATAAGAACAGCCTTTGAAATACCTGGCCGGAGTCATGCTCTGGCACGTTCATAAGAGGCTTTCATATGACAAATGTCCGAGTGCAGTACGTTAGTCGTTTGGACAAAGGTAACAAAACCCTTAACATTTCTATGGGAAATTACCATTCTTGAGACCACAGTTCCGCTCAGCACCATCACCTCCGCCCTCGCCTATACCGTAAGGACTGATCATCACTACTACCACTTCCTCACCGCATAAGGAGAGTCACACAGCGCGCATTCTCATCGTCGCATGAGAGTCATCACGCGCGTTCGCATCATGATGGGCGAGGGGTTGGTCTGGCTACACTTCCGCGAACGGACGCTCGAGACGACTGGAGCACGGCACGTGCAGGTGTGGTGTGTGGTGTCATCACGATTTGGTTTTGCCACAACCTTGATGTGCACTTGGTGCTATACTGTAATTTGTACGTCTGTGGTAAAGCTATGAGCTATGTTGTAGCTGATCTGTGGTTTTTACATTTATTGTGATGTTTCAAGCTGGTGTATTTGAACAACTTTGGTACAGGTATGGTACTCCTGAAGCGTAGCTGTGGTGTGTTTACAGCATAACTTTGGTACGTATATATATGTGGTGGAATTTTAGACTAAATGTGAGACAAAATGCAGCCGTGGTTTACCTGCTGCACTTACAAGATTTCGCTTAAGTATGGTACAGCTGCGGTAGAACTATGGTTTAGTTGCACTTGCAGTGACACGGCTGTGCAATTCCTGAGCAATAACTGTGGTGGCGCAGCTCGGCTCGTGCAAGAACCACCTCTGGCGATCCAAACTTCCGCTATGTCAACACGTACCTCCTCCTGCCAGCAGAGGGGCTCCCGCTTACCTGCTAGTCCCTCCTCCTGCTAGCGAAGAGGCTCCTGCTTACCTAATACTCGCATACGACACAGTAAACTTCGTCTCCTGGCTGTTCCAGCGCAGTACAACTTCTGCAGAAGTTTGGCTTTACGCCCTGCCAACCATGGGTGCCCGATGGTTTCTTCAGAAGAAAGCGCTGGTTTCCCCGGAACTCCTACATAAACCTGGTGTACCCACTGTACCAATGACCTCTCGTCCTCTACAAAGACAGGTCTCCTGATAATGTTTTTGTTCTGCTGATTCTCGTTTATTTATTGTGGTACTTATTACTGAGAGAGAGAGAGAGAGAGAGAGAGAGAGAGAGAGAGAGAGAGAGAGAGAGAGAGACTGAAGAAGTCCTGACCCGTTACCTCTGGTGACCGTGACCATGGGAGGCTCTCCCCTCCTCTCCACCCTCCCATCTAGTGACGCCGTCGCTCCCACACACATTCGTCCTCTGACGACTTTAACGTCCCCGGAAAATGGTGTAACAAGAATTTATTAACCTTTGCGGCCAAGCCATCCCGTAATGTATACGCTAACACCCTCTGAACATTACAAAATAAACATTCATTCTCGATTATAGTACTGACTGTCTAACATTGTTTATTGTGACTGAAGTCGGTGTATACAATAACCTTGCATGATTGTATCTCATTCAATAATCTGTAACCTTTCATGAGTACATGAAAGGTGTCTTATAATCTGCTTTTCCTGACATGCAAGGAAGAGATGAAGTCTCTTTTTTCTTTATTAAGATATCCAACCAGGTGACATTGGTACGAAAATGAGAAACAAATAAAGTCTTAAAATAGTGAGAATCATTAACGCAATTATAAAAGAAATAGTTCTACTTAAGCCAATAGAAGGAAAAGACTTCTATTAAAGTATACGTAAAGAAAAGATGAGAAGTCTAGCCCAAAGACCTAGATAAATGAATTAAATTCTAAATCCCTATTTTACATAGGACGGAATAGATGCCCATATCCTGTCACCCCCACACATCCTTAATTTCCGTCCAAATCGCTTGAGGGGAAGTAGGCATACGAACTGATGTGACGTTTAATTTTTCACTTTTGCACGGTGGAGTACGTTGATTCATTTATCATAAAGCTTTCTTTCACACCACTATAACACACAAAACGGCTTCATTAAACACAACCAAAGGTGACACACAATCAATCAATATATATATAGTGTGTGTGTGTGTGTGTATATAGGCGTCACCGAACTATGCCAGCTTAAGGATGAACAGTTAGTGAATTCAACTTTATATATATATA
>JAYMFT010200376.1:0-11683 GCA_038088735.1 Panulirus argus
TATATATGTATATATATAAATGTGTGTGTGTGTGTGTGTAGGCAAGAGATTTTCTTTTAGATAAGTTCTGTTACAAAACCAAAGAACTTTTGTCGTTCACTTGCTTCTTACTATTCTTTTCTGTCTTCTCTATCGTAGTTTTCACCGGCAGTGAGAGCTTATAGATTATAGTTCCAATGTTATTTTCCACGTTTAATGATGATAGTATGGGACGTATCGAGATACTTTTTTCATCATCAGCCAAAGAACCAGACAGACATTGAAATAAGATTATAAGACAATAAGTTGAATGCTAAAAATATTCACTATTAGACAAAAAATAAATGGCCACAATAATTCTGTACACAAAGAAGGTGACGTTTTTTCATCTCAGGTAATCAGAGTGGACTGATTTTGGAGATTATATCTAATGTGTGTTCTCTTCAGGGATAGTGGTTTACTTACCTGAGGCAGATCTCGGGAGTATGAGGTCATGCCATGTTCCTTTGTTGTTTGACTGACGTTTGGTTCAGTTGCCCGAGACAGATATGGGGAGAGTGAGGTCATACAATGTTCCTTTGTTGTTCGACTAACGTCGTTTGGGTTATGCATGTTGTTTCAGAAAAGTTTTAATTTAATGTTTTGTCTTGGCCTGTAATATGATTGTTGATGTTAGGTTTGGTTTCTCGACTGTAAATCGTATTTTTCACTTGAAGTCTAATGCTGTCTTTGCAAAGTTTGACTATTTTGGTTTGGGTGGTGATATGTTGTCGGTTCAAGAAGTTATGGTGTCCTCTCCAATGGTTTTTAATTGCTCATTGTTAAAAATGTGAGGTGAGCCGACAGCTAAGGCTTGTCCTAGTCATACCAACTTAATATTGAGTATATTATGAAGTTTGCAACCTTCAGCGGGGCATGAGAACTGGTGTATTACATATAGAAGCTGTAGTGAGTATGTTTGTTGGGTCATGTTACCGTTCATGATTAGGTTGCTCACGTTTTGCTTCTTATAAGATGATGAAATTCAACTTGTCTGCTGTGTTTTTGCAGTTTATTTTATGATGAAGGCTCCAAACACGGACAGAAGTCTTCATCCAGGCCGGGCCTGAATTTGAATATAGAGAAAATTATGAAACGGAAAAAGAAAAGGCAAAGGAAAGTATATACGAATTTTTGAGAAAATGAGAAACCTGTCTTTTGAAACGTACTAGGTCATAGTTATTGGGAAACACACGAGAGGGTAGAAAGTTCCAGAGCTTCGACGTGTAGAGAAAGACGCAGTTATCATAACGGCTCAACCTTGAGCCGCTGATGGCCACACAATAATCATATGCAGCAGCTGGTCGAGTACTGCATTGACTAGCTAGTGGTGTGGGCACACAAGAAGCCAGCTATCGGGAGCGAAAACCAAAGTAATACCTATAGAAGAGGGAAATTGAACCAACATTGCGGCGTAAGGCAGCGAGGTCAAGTTTGGAAGTTAGCCTGGGACAGTTTATAAGTCGGACCACTTTCGACTCAACTATGTCAAGTAAGGATGTAGAACTAGAACCACTCCAAATGTGAGAGCAGTACTCCATACAAGGACGAATCAATCCCTTGTGTAAACGGAGCAACTGTTCAGAAGAGAAAAAAGTTAAAAAAACTAAAGAGAACACCCAGTTTCCTACAGGCAGACAGCTATTCTCGTAATGTGGGGTTTCCAAGAAAGATTGGATGTTACAGTACTACCAACTATGTTCTGCCAGACATAGATACTCAGACATTATTGCTCAAGGGATTCAAATCAAACTGTTATGGATACCCTCTCGTATAGGCCTCCGTGAGCATGAAAAAGCTGATGCTTTAGCTAAACCTGCACTTAGTAAAGGTGATGTTGAAAACAACATTGGGCTGTCAATTAGAAGCCTCAGAACTGCAATTAGAAAGGAACGAACTGACCCCTTTGAAGCACGAAGATCAGCTCAGATAAGCACAAGTAGAAACATTTTCCATCACAGTGAAATGTGTAACGTAAAACATGTATATAGAAAAACTAATAAGATCAGCAGATTACTTGATGTAATTGCTAGACTAAGGCTAGGCCATAGGTACTACTGGCGCTTTGGCCTACCTGGAGATAATCGCATGAATTGTAAAGTTTGTGGTCAAAGATTTGGACACAAACTAGAACACTGTCTTAGAATGTGAAAAAATGGAGCCGCTTAGGGACAGATCTAAACAAACCCTGCAAGAAATGCCACAACACCTTATTGTTAATAACAAAATACCTGAAATTTTAAGTTTATATCCACTTTTTGCATCTAGAAGGTAGACCTTAACATATGAAACTAAGTAACTTTGTAATACATGTAATATCAACCCACTGGGGTCTGACTAAAACCCTTTGTGACCCTTGTAATTCTTTTGCGTTACCGCTCACGGGATGAGCATGGAGTGGACCATAAATTTGCCGGAGTTACCAACACAAATCAGTTCTGCTTTACTAACCTGTCTCTGTAACGGTGGTTGGGGAAGAGGCTTCTTCTTTACTATCCTGTCCCTACCTGTGGCGGTGGGTGGGGAGGAGCTTTCTGCTTTACTGTCCTTTCTCTATCTGTCAGTGAGAGATTGCCTGGGACTTAGTCAGTTTGCCTCGTATTATGTTAGCATACCTGGGACTGTGTTATCCTGCCTGGTTCTGCGTTAACCAGTCTGGGACTATGTTATCCTGCCTGGGTCTGTCAGTAACCTGCTTGGCTCTGTGTTAGCCTGCCTGGGTTTGTGTTAGTCTGCTTGCGACTGTGTTAACCTCATGATTTTGGGTTAACTTGCCTGGGTCTGTGTTATTCTGCTTGGGTCTATGTTATCCTGCATTGGTTTGTGTTAGTAAGCATAGGTCTGTGTTATCCTAACTAGGTGTCTGTTAGCCTGCATAAACCTGTATTATCTTTCCTGGGTCTGTGTTATCCTGCATGGGTCTGTGCTATCCTGCATGGGTCTATGCTATCCTGCCTGGGTCTGTGTTATCCTGCATGGATGTCTGTTACCTTGCCTGGGTCTGTTTTATTCTGCTTGGGACTGTATTAGCCTGCCTGGGCCTGTGTAAATCTACCGGGGTATCATTAATGATTAACCTTTCTCATTAACAAGTACAAGGTTCTCGTACCGGGATACTGAGGCATCCACCGGCCATCTGGCCAACACAGTGAAAGAAGAGGAAAGATATTAGCAAAATTACTTGGGCCCTACTGCTGTCCTCCTTTGCAGGTGTGATGCACCCACTGTACGCTCTGTGCTCGCGCTCCCAGTGCAGTGATTCCTTCCTTGCGTAACAACTAAATGGGGAAAGACTGCCAGAATTAAACTTGTTCTCCCTAAGCGAGAAGGGCCGCCGGGGCAAACTGATATAATGTTTTAAAATACTTAGAGGATTCAACAACGTTGATATTGAACATTTCTTTACAGTAGCGCCATCATTAACGACGACAGAAAAATTGACTAAAAGTTAAAGGTCTGCTAGTTAATGTGGACTGTGCCAATTATTTCTTTGCCAACGACATTCTGATGCGTGGAATAAGCTCCCAGAAAATGTTCTTCAGAGCGACACCCTTAATAACTTCAAGATTAGACTTGATCATCACTTGTCACTATACGGTATTGATTAGTCATCATAACGAAGTGGTGTATCATGCTACCCTTTCAACCACTGCTCTCTACCAGGCCATGCTTCGGTAACATAACAACATTGATAAACCCATGTCACCTGCTTCGAGATAGTAAGTAAAAATTATTGTATCACTGTTCAACATCAGGAATAATATAGGCAGGGTAAGTCGAGAGGCTGGATCTCTAGTTTATCCTTATTATTGCCTTTATAACATTAGATGAAGGGGTTCATGTCATCGGTGATGGAATGCATGACATTCATGTTCATTCTGTCTTATGACTTTTTTATTAAGATTTGCTTCAGGCATATCAGTCCTGCAAAGTATTTTTTTCTGCCTGTTTTCCGTCTGGTATATTGCCGGAGAGAGTGGAGGATGGGGTGAGAGCCTTTGCTATGCTTTCCTTTTCTTCTGATACTTTTAAATGGACTGCTTTTTCTTTTAATTGTGTTAATGTCAGACCACCTCGCTTGGACCTTGGGTCTGTGTGGTCTGTGTATTTATGCAACTCCACATACCTCTTAATATATGTCCTTCACATAAACTCTCTACAGACTCGTTTTCTTTATGAATATTTAGACAAAGTCTTTTACAAAAAAATAAAGATGTTAGTAGGGTAAGACATGAAGGACCTTGAAGTCCATTGTTGAGGAACCAACTATGAACAGACCAAATATAAACTCTGCCAACAAAGCTATTCCCACACCCTGCTGCAACATTATGTACTTGACTGCTGTACAATCGGTGAGTTCAGAGATGATTCTAACCAAACATTACAAGATATGTGCAAACATTTCATCCATAACAATGTTCTACTTCAGATACTTGAGAAGTACCATAACTTTCCTTATTGTGATTAGTATATTTGTATATATATATGTATACGTAATCCAAACATTGCTCTTCAACTGCTGTCGTCTTCACTTGCCATGTAACTGCCAAAAAATTTATTCAGTGTTGCTATATCCATGTTGACACTTCTCGCAATGTAGCCTATAATGTATCTCAGTCATCGAGGCTCAGTCCCTGGACCATTGTGCACTCTGTATCCTCTTCGCCTCTGTCCACGGGATGGACAGGAATGCACAAAGAACTCGCCGCTCTTGCGGCCAACATAAAAATCAAGTGTAAGTCAACTAAGCTACACGGCGGCCGAAGTCCGCTGTAGCTTGTACTGTGAAGCTGCGATATAACAGCGTTGATTCCTTTCGTTTTTATTGTTTTTAATTTACATCAATTTTCAGTGAATAATGATATACGGAATGTACGTGCATATCATAGCCATAGCATGTGCATAGTCATATCAGCTCAAGTGTGTCTGGTCGTTAGAAGAGATGGCTCGTCATTTACCAGTATGTTGACACTTTCTGCGTCACCTAAAAGAACACATAAACTGTCACACAAAGGCCGACCCGTGCCATAAATGGCAAACCCACGAATGTGCTGTCACTAATAAAATCCGTTGCCAGGATTGACAAATGCGTCGTCGGAGGATTATTGTTGTTATTGACCGATCCGCCAAGTTTCTGTCATGTCCGGGTCATACCAAGTGACGGCCCCGTCCTCAGTCCAGGTTAGGCAGGTCAACCCTGGCTTCCTTGCCCTGCTAGGGTGATAGCGCTGCTGTTGTATCGTGTTATACATGAGTTATGATGTACCCTCGTGACGGCCACTGACTGTACTCTCAGCACTTATCAACAAGACTCCCAGGAAATCGTTTATACGGTAAATGGACCATTGGTAACAGAGACCACGCGTGATACTGGTTAGCGAAAACTGTAATGATCTGTAGCAGGCACTGCTTGTAACAATACCAATCTGTAACAATCACCGCCAGTAGCTGTTACTATCTGTAACAATATCAATAGCCATATGTAACAATCATTATCATTAGCTATGGTTACTCGTTGAATCATCCACCTGTACCACTCTCACTATCTGTAGCTGTGATTACTTATATCATTCCCCTGTAACATCCACAACCTTAACTGTGATTATGCATGACTGTACCCATCTGTAACAATCACGACTGTTACAATGATCATCTGTAGACTCCTGTAACAATGACTTGCAATAACAGCCCCCACCCAAAAGAAAGATCATCTGTAACAAGGACGCCTGTAACAAGGATCATCTGTAACAAGACGCATCCATGATAAGGTCCACCTGTAGCATGGACGATCTGTAATAAGGATCCCCTGTGACAAGAGCGATCTTTAATAAGAACCACCTGTAACAAGGACCATCTGTAATAAGGACTACCTGTGACAAGGATGATCTGTAAGATGGACCACCTGTGACAAGGACCATCTGTAATAAGGACCACCTATGAAAAGATCACCATTAATAAGAACCACCTGCAATTTGGACTAATTATAGTAAGGAACACATCTTTAACAAGGACCACCACCTGCAAGAAGGAGCACATGTAGCAATGGCTGCCTCTAACAATGACCACTTATAAAAAGAACCACCAGTAATGGACCACCTGTAACAAAGATCACTTGATATAGGGTCCACTTGTAACAAGTACCACCTCTAATAAGGACTCCCTATAACGAGGACCACTTTTAACAAAGACCACGTGTAACAGGGACAACCTTAACAAGGGCCACCTGTAGTAAGGACACCTTTAACAAGAACCACCCGAGACAAGGGCCAGTTGTAACAAGAACCACCTGTCATAAGGGCCACCTCTCACAATCACTACTTGAAATAAGGGCCACCGGTAACAAGGACTACCTTTGAAAAGGACCGTCTGTAACGAGGACCACCTGTTTCAAGGACGACCATAACAAAGACCATCTATAACAGGTACAGTCTGTAACAAACCATCTTTAATGGCACCAACATCCACAATGATAGCCCGTCACGGGTACGGCAGCAGCCTCTGAGAACACGACCATTAGCGTTTCCTGCCTTCAGAATATTCAACAGAGATCACTACGGAAGGGAGTGTGTCTGTAACCTGGAGCTTTAGAAGAGAAAGTGCCGAATTACTGGAAGCGTGCTGGTATAATTTCGTTCTTCAAAGAAGAAAAAAGATAGAAAATGTACTTCTCTCTTCGTTTCCTGTAAAATTATTAGAAAAAATTAGGAACAAAATCGTTGGAGTAGTAGAAGATAATACACAGAATATCGCTATGGGTTTCGATATAAAATATCAAGTTTAATGAACATACTAGACTTCTTAAAACACCTATGTAATAACTGGGATTCCTAAATACACCCAGATCTTTTGTTCTTCAAGACATTTTCAACAAAGAACCATACACAAAATTGCTGATCGAAATTAAGTTTCAGAATATAGGAAATCGAAGCTGCACATGATAGTGGAGCGGCTCACTGACAGGAAACAATGTGTGGTACAAGATGGGAAAACGTCCTGCTGCGTTAACGCCACAGGCGGGATACCACAAGGATCAATCGTAGGCCCCTTACATTTCATTAACTGTATTAGTGGTACGGGAAAAGGACTCTCTGGCAGCGTTTTAGAATCTGCCAGTGACACGAAATTAACGAATATTGCCCAGCCAAAGAAAGACTGGTAGATGATTCAGAGTGACCAACACAAACTGATGCAGTGGTCAGGGACTTGGCGAATGGACATCAGAATCACTGTAGACATACGCTAAGTAATGCTTTATAGCGAGGAAAATATCAGTCATGAATATAGAATGCTAGTTAGACCACAACACTGATCAACGAATTTCAACTTATATTTCGTTTCGGAGATGAAATGTTTCCTTATCGGGAATTGGGACAATGAACACGAGAATGACCATGAAAACACCCGATTGGTTGCCGTTTCCAAGAAAAAGTCACTGTCTTACGTTTAACATGTAATATACAGTATACTGGTCACGTACGGCGCAGTCACTGGCTTTCTTTAGTTAAACGCGATGCCTCTTCTCCTGCCGCTTGTATACAATTCCTGGAACATCTCTTGTTACCGTCCAGCTATAGTACGCAAACATCGCTGAACTCCTTTTACCCTGGTCCCGTTTCTCTATCGCCGAGGTGTCTTAAAGTAAATGTCTGCTGTGCTCATCGCTCACTGCGCCGCAGTTAGCCGGGAAAAATCTAAGTGAGGGTGGAAATAATGGATCTTTAGAGATATACTGCAGCCCATTTTCTGATAGGATGTCAACAGGTTTCCTCACAAGTTCCTTGTAGTTGTCAGCCTTGATGTTTCCTAGATAGTTGGTTGCTACCAGCCGGCAAACATTCCATGCTGTCTTATCGTCACCGCTGACGATGCGGTCGAACTGCTCGTCTCTGAAGAGCTCGCGTATCCGTAGAGCGACGAAAACACCCTCCTTGATTTTCGCCTCACTGAGCCTTGAGGATTTCCTACCGAAGTACTAAAAAGCTGGCTCACTTTTATCCACAGCCTTCGTTAGGCCCAGTTTGATGTGCAGAGGTGGTAGCAAAATCTTGCTGGATTCTACTAGCGGTAGATGTTGTGCGTTCTTTGTTTCTGGTTCCAGCGACTGTTATAAGGGATGGTCTTTGCTCGACTGTCCCAACAGTGCTGGAAACAGCAAAACTTCGTGTAGCCCTGCTGCAGTCCAAGCAAGATAGCAATATACTTCAAGTCGCCACGAAGCTGCCATTGGTATTTCGTGTATTTTAAGCAGTTCAAAAGATTCTTTCATGTTGTTATATGATTCCTTCAGATGGACTGCACGACCAACTAGAATTGACGGGGTAACACGTTGTCATCATGCAGTAGAACAACTCTAAGACTCAACTTTGACGAGCTTATGAACAGTCTCCACTCCTCAGGGTTATGAATGATACTGAGGGCTGTCATCAGACCATCTACATTGTTGCTGGTGACGAGATTATCTTCAGTATTAAAGTCTGGAGCGAAAGCTTTCTGGCGGGCACGAAGCATAGACGCTTTCACATTTTCATCAAAGAGATTTCACTGTTGCAGTCTCAAGCCCGACAGTTCCGTCTTCCTCTTCGACAGTTTCAGATCTCTGACGAGGTTGCTTAATTCGTTCTGCGTGATCCTTTGTCGTTCAGTAGACGTCACTTTAGGTGCGAAATCAGAATCTTTTGATGTTGATGGCTCACATGTTTCAAAATTTTCGCCATCCTGTTCGTCCTACGCTTCCAGCAAAAGATGAGTGTGGAGGTTCCAGAACAGGAAGTCCTTCACCGTCGGGTACCGGACGCATAACAGATTGTATATACAGATAGGTTAAGGTCCACGTTTTCTTTGTGTAAATACCTTGCCGGACTAGGGGCACCATGCAGGAGTAACAGTCACTGACGTGATCTGTTGGCTTCCTCCACACCATAGGCACCGCAAAATTCATCGATCGTCTTTTGCGATTCAACCAGCCAGGAAAGTTTGTTGCATAAGCATTGTCGCAAATGTGTGGGGCCCAGTTCTTGTCCTATCCCCAACCTAGCAGCCAAAGTAAAGATTATAGTGCGTTCCTGATGATCGGGGTCATGACATGCTTCTATGACGCAAATGTCACCTCCCTACAAACAAAATTTTTTGCACTGATCACACACACACGAGGCATCCTTTTTGATACTCGACAAAGAAATCACTCCACGGCTTTTCGCACAACCGGAGCAGCGCATTTCTGCAGAATGACAGAGAACCAGCACATTACATTGCAAGAAGCAGCAGCTATTGTGATGAATTGTATCTGTGAAAAGGAATTGGTTTGCATTCTGTTTACAATATTCAAGCCAGCTCCAACTCGAATACAGACTTAGGGATACGAAATAATAAACGTATAACAAGAGCACAACACGAATGGAAACGTTGGGTTAGGAAAATAAACTTTAAGAAACGAGTGCGACACGTGTGCACTGGGCGACTTCCCGGTTGAAAATGATGAATAAGGAAAGTAGTGTGATGCAGTACCTGGGTGCTGATAGTATCATCCACTTCCCGTGCTCAGGCTAGCCCGACCTTGCCTCAAAGCCAAAAGACAGTGCAAAGAGGACATATTGGGCCCTACCCCGTATCCTCAAAACTAGAGCGAATTAACAATTCTAAGCGTCGTGTCTTTGCTGAACTCTCCCAAACTGGCTCATTTCAAGAGACATGTTTTCACTTTTTCAAAAATTTGTAAATACTTTCCCTTTCCGTTTTATCCCCCTTTCTCAATTCTCTCTATATTTCAATTAGGGCCCGGCCTTGATGTGGACTCTTGTCCGTGACTGGAACCTTCAACATTAAAAAACTAGCAAAGATTAGCTTCTTTCATTCCGAAACATTTTGGCCGTTGATCAGTATTATTAAAGGAAAGAGAAGAAAAAGACCTAAGAGTAATCATCAGTAATGGCTTAAACGAAACACATGGTTTCGCTGCGTCTGGCAGATCTAATGCTAGGTATCATGGAAACATGCAGCGCCCTTGTTAGACCTTACGTGGAAATGCTGCTCAGAGAAGGATTCCTTATCGGAAAATTTGGCTGCAGTTAAAATAGGAAAATTTATCCGCTAACAGTTTTCTATAGATTTTCCCGGGCAGCACATGCTATCCACAGTATATGGCGTTCCCTCTCAGTTTTTCTTTTTTCTTGTCGGTTGTTATTCCGGAGGAAGTGGGAACGTGCCTTCTGTATTGCTATCCTGCCTCTTCCGCAAATAAGGCTGGGATCTATCTTCATACTGTTATTTCCGGTAATCGAATTTCTGTCTAAAGAGACGGTATTACAAAACTGTTAATAAATCTCCGCGAAGCCTGCGTTAGAGAGATTAGTTTTAAATCTTTGAGCCTTTCCTCATAAGGTTTATACCTGAGAGGAGGGATTTGTTTAGTTGGTCTTCTTTGGCTTCCTTTTTTTTTCATCTTTGATCAGGTCTGGTGACCAGACCGGAGCATCATATTCCATGTGAGGTCTGACCAGAGCGTTTTAAAAGTTGGGTATATATTTCAAGCTATAGTCCTGTTGGCGTTATTGTATGCCTCGTTTTCTGTATCTATGGATAACTAAACATTTTGGTATTCATGGTTTATAGATTTGGCGCTAAAGTGCTTTGCTTTGCATTTGTCTTCCTTGAAATACATTTGCCATGTCCCTGACCACTCCATAAGCTTTGTCGGCAAATTTCGAGAAGCTACAGCCTAGTCCGGCTTCACCTGAGTGAGGCTATCCTGGAGATGTCAGGTCAAGGCCAGCAGTGTAAGTAAGGGTCACGGAGACTTGCGCCAGCCTCGCCCCTCACTCATTGCAAGGACACTTCAGCCCATCCCATGTTTTCTCCAGTTCTGTATCCCTCATCTACACTGTATCTACCTTTCTCACTTTACAAGTAGTCCTCCGAAGATGAGGTAATTCACGAAAGCGCTCAGGATTCTCGTGTTACGTTTATCCTAGTCTTATTTCCGTATTGATAAAGTTTTGACTCCCTCATGTCCATCGTGATATGAGGTATCATCACCCTGGTTTGTGTCAGTGAAGGGGAGGGAGAAGACGAGGAAGGGAGTGTGAAGGGGTAGGGGTGATTTCAGTCGCTGCCGCCCTCCAAAACCACAAATATGTTGCTCCCTGACTGGGCCTATGGTGACGCGACAGGGAGGAGTTGGGGGTGAGGGAGGACAGAGTTGGGGAGAAGGGGGAAGATGGGGAGAGGGTGGGGATGTAGGATTGATTTTTGCGCAGGAGTGAATAATTTATTGTGGGCTGCTACCCATCTTGCGGTCGGTGGCGCAGGAGAGGATAAGAATGTAGAGAAGTGCAAATGAAGGAGGAGAGAGCGATGTAGCGTAAGGATGTGGCCGCCTCTGACGGCCACATCCCTGGCTGCACTGGTCAGGGTACACCAGAAGGAAACGTCTCCATTTTCAAAAGATATTTAATGCAATACTTTGAGGTAAAGTTAGAATCATTTGCGTTTAATTACCTTTGGTTTAATGACCAAGATATCTACATCGTATTGATAACTCCTTTCCCATTTTCCATGGAGTGGAGCAGGGGCACTCCTGCAACATTTTGCATCAATGAATTTCACAAAGTTGACGAAGGACAAGAGACTATTCTTTCATATATATATATATATATATATATATATATAT
>JAYMFT010200387.1:0-11683 GCA_038088735.1 Panulirus argus
ATATATATATATATATATATATATATATATATATATATATATATATATATATAAAATGATAGACAGATAGATAAATACGGTTTCGCTTGCATACACACACACAGGAGGGGAGAGGGCACGTCCACTAGGTTGACTGCCCCCATAATCCACGGAAGAAAAACCATGCGTTCCATGGCTGGCTATGAAGCCAGCCAAGCTTTGTCTCGAACGGCAGTCAGTGTGCGGCGAGGGAGGCGGTGGTAAGCAGCAGCAGCAGCAGTTCCAGGAAGGACCCTGCAGGAGGAGGGCCAGTACGCCGCTGTATCCAGGGGGAGGCCGGCCCCGGCCACCGCCTTCAGGAGAGGGAGCCCCAGCCCACGTGACCAACAACCGGTTTGGCCAGGGAAGGACGGAGGGGAAAAATCTCGCCGGATGATGATTATGAGGTCTGACTGGCAAACCAGTTCCGATGACCAAACGTGCCATCGGCAGCCTCTGAGGAGGAGGAGGAGGAGGAGGAGGAACTCGTTCCCTGACCTGCGTCACGTAGCGACGATCCGAGAGGAGAAAGATCACGTAACGGTGGACCTCCCTCCCTGGACTACCGGGGCCCGGGGCGGTCAAACGATAAAGGCGTTCCCTGTGCAAAGGGTGACGACGGGTCATGCGACACCTCTAACAGCCGAGGCGATCCAGGCGGCGGTGCCGGTGCACCACAAACCCAACACAGGCCTACGGTACGGCTCCTCGGGTGCGGGTCATGCACTGCAACAACAGACGGTACAGCAACAGGTCAGGTGGCGCTGCGTGGGCAAGCGGTGTAACGTCCAAAGAAAAAAGGAAAACCGGACGGGTGCAGTCGACTGCATCGCTGGAAAAAAAAAAAGGGGGGGGGGAGAGAAAAGATGTCAAGTATTAAAGCAGCCATAGAGATATGAGGGTGGTATATGTGGTGGCGGTGGTGGGGCCACACTGGCTGGTGAAGACAGCCTGCCTGACACCAAGTTCTGGAGGGAACCACTGGGGGAAAATGTCCACCGAGGTTATGGTGCGGGGGAAAGTTGGTGAAAGTAAAGGGTGGCACGTGTGACAGCTTAACACTGGTCTGGGCAAGTGTTTCACACACACACACTCACACACACACGCACACACCCACTGTAATATGCACATCAGCTGTGACCATTTATGTACATTCATGCAAATTACTGAAAGAGAAGAAGGCAATTCCCAGCTTAATCCCGGGGAGAATTTTCGGTTTTATATACCGTGGGGAATCTCCATCTTAAAGGTGGGAAGAGTTCCCAGCTTTGATGTAGAGAGGAATTCCCAGCTTGATCCGGGACACCGTCTCTCCTCCTCCTCCAACCTCGACACCACTCCTCGCCCTCCACCCTCA
This sequence comes from Panulirus argus, assembly GCA_038088735.1. Classification (NCBI taxonomy): domain Eukaryota; kingdom Metazoa; phylum Arthropoda; class Malacostraca; order Decapoda; family Palinuridae; genus Panulirus; species Panulirus argus. Next base: position 1,376 of record JAYMFT010200387.1, read on the forward strand.
CCTCCTTCTCCTCCTCACCCTCCACCCTCTCGACCCATCCTCACCTCCCTCACTACACTTACACATCCCTGTTACTCTCCCTTTTTCTCTCCCTCCCATCTGAAGTACCATCCTGACTTCCTTCTCCTCCTCCTCTAGCCCTCCTCTTTTGCCCTCCTCCCTTCCCCTTATCCTAACACTCCCTTGCCGCCGCCCTCCCCTTCCCTCGCCACCCCTTGTTTGATCTTAGATTTTACCGCTGCCAGAGGGGGTAACTTATGGTGCAGCCCGGGCTCATCCCGTGTGCGGAGGTGCAGGAGGACAACGATAGATCACAAAGGGTCCTTGTCAGACCCCTCAGAGGCAAAGTGATAATTACGACACAAACTGTTAAAATGCAGGTTCATTACTGAGACTTACAACCAAGTTTCCATATAGCAAACTCATCGAGAAGAGGCAGTGTGTGGATACAATCTCATAAACTTTCAGCATCTTAATGCTGACACTGAGGTTATGTGCCTTGTCTTGATGGATTTACTTGGACCTGTTCCCTAAAAGGTTCGATTTTCTTTTTTTCACGATCTTTAGACATGGTGTGCCTGTGCGTGCCCGCATCTCTGACCACAAGCTTTACAATTAACATGATTAACATCTCCAAATTGGGTACAGCGCCAACTGTTGTGCCTGTTTGCGCTCGCCTTCTTGCTTCAAGACCGAGTTGTGATTTCCGTCTGGATAACAAGATTTTGATTCAGGACAGAGAATGGGAGATAATCAAATCGTCTGTGTTTGTGATTTCTGGGGGCTGAAGAACGGTGAGTATAAGACACAATTCAGCCTGTAGGTTGGATGCCAAATTGTTTTCTCTAACATTCCTCACATAGCAGCAACTCCTAACCCTCCCAGTGGCAGAGATGAGAAAGAGCTGTCAGTACAGATAGATATTCTGTATTATGTTATCTTCAGTCGGGAGTTTCTGAAAATGTTCAAGACCACTGGTTCCGGGAAGGTGAATACTGTGAGTAATCAGTTTCTAAAGTATGGAGAGATGGGTATATGTTGATGTGGATGGGACTCATCCGCCAGAAGAATAGGGGGAGGGTGGTGGAAAAAAAAAAAGACAATCGGCCTAGCACCATTTTTCAGCTGTCAATGTCACCTCTTACTACTTCCAAGTCTTCTACGAGTATCATTGGATGTTCAACACAAAGCCTCTCCAGTCTTGTCTGATAAGCTCGTTCGCCTTTCTTCCCCAGCGGGTGAGAATAAGACGACTCGTCTATATTATTCTTACCAATGATTTCGTTGAAACTTTTCCGGACTTTGTTAAGAGGAGGGAATGTGCTGATTTAACGTCCAAACAATTTTTTCTTAATCGTTTTGTTTAAGTTCAGTCATTCAGTCCTTCGCTGCTGCAAGCGATGTTTGAGATAGTTTTAGCATTTCGGGTGTCCCAAGTTATTTTCAACCTTTCCCTTTATGTCTGGTTGTAAGTTCAAGATCCTTGTCTTCTACAACACTAAAAACACCGTTTCAAAACATCCCAAGATCCTTTCATGCCCACGACGCAACTACGCATAAAAAAAAAAAATTAACTCAATTGCCTTACACTCTCTGCACATAGACGCACACACTACACTTTATGAGTTGTGGTTCCGATCGGTGGACGTGGCCAGCTTCCTGAATGCTGCACGAGTCTCATAAGGATAGACGGGACTCCTCGGGTTGTAGTGAGTAGGTGCAACGCTTTTAGGAATATAGAGACCCTGTAAAAACCTCACCTAACATCCCCCCGGCGGTAGGTGCAACGCTCCTCGAAGTAGACAGAACCTATTAATAGTCTCATCTAACTTTTCCCCAGAAAGTAAGCCAAACACCTATAGAAATCGCGAGACGCCATGATGAGAGCCGCAGCTGAGTTCCCCTAGGGACGTAGATTTATGGTGGAAATATACCATCGCTGGTGCTGTCTGGGCCACTGGGGACCGCTGGGTATGACCCCAATTCGCAGAACTCCCGTCTCCCTCCCGTCTGCATAACCTCATTCGCCTATCATATAAATCTATCCCATCTTCCCTTCCCTCACCTCAATCTAAGCTGGATTCTCACCCCTGACCTCTCCCGTCTCCTCGTGGCAGCGACTGTGACCTTCCCCGGCGAGACTTGATCGACCAGGTTGTGTGATGCTGCACGTCTCGATTTTTGTCCATGTTGTGACACCCCTGGACGACTTACCCCCCCCCCCAAGCCCTTGACCCGATACCCAGACGTACCCCTTTCCCCCAACATCCAAACGTACCCCCTCTTCGTCCACCATCTTTACGCACCCCCTCCCCCCCAACAATTTTCAATCCAACCCCCACCCTTAGCCACCCTCAGCTTATGGAGCCACACACTCCTCCTCCTCCTCTACCCAGACCCATCCATCCTAGGGAACTCCAACGCACGCAACGCGATTACAAGCACACACATAGGCCTATACCAGCACTCCACCAACGCTGAAAGAGACATGAGTATATTTTTTCGTCGTCGCCCTTGGGTGAATTACCTGGAGAAGTCTTGGGGGGTTTGGGGGGGGGGTTCTTCATAACCCCCCCCCACAGAACGCCCGGGCTGGGTTCGATGGTCGACCAAGCTGTTGGAAGCCGCAGCCTAACATCTGTTGCCTTAAATCTTACTTGATAAAAACCCTAAAATTCTTCGGCAAAACGGTAAAATTACCATTGAGCACGACGGTACAACCCTTAGGGTACGGTAGTGCGGCCTTGAATCTCGTCCTTTAAATGTCAGGTTGAAAGGCCGCAATGCTGTACCCAAACGTCGTACCCAACGTAATCAGGCGGTTGCAAGTACTGTGCTCAGGTGGTCGCATCAATCTGCTCAGGGGTCGTTCCAATGCGCTCATGTGGTCGTGCTACTAAGTTCAGGAGTCGCACAACGTGCTCAGGCGGTTGTGCTACGAAGTCGTGCCAGCGCGCTCGTGGGGTCGTAATACTAAGCCCAGGAGTAGCACCAACGTGCTCAGGTGGTCGTAGTACTGTGCTCAGGACTCGTACCAGCGCACTCTCAGGAAGGCGTACCTCTGTGTTCAAATTCGCTGACAGAACGCATGGTTATGGGGGCGTACAAACCCCCCCCCCCCCAAAAAAAAAGGCCCACCCAACCCACCCTGTGTGGGTGGGTGAGGCACGCCGGCGCCGTGAGAATGCATGTCTTTCGAATAAAATGAGCTGCGGCCATGCCTTCCCTCCTGCAGCCTCAGCTCATACGCTGACAGATGATTAGGTCCTCCTTGTCTGAGATGATACCATCCACCTCTCTTCCCTTCTCAAGCCGTCCGCCGTGTCTGTGTCCGCTGTCATCCACAGCATCCGCCCTCAGATCTCACGGCGCCATCCGTTCCACGCATAACATCCGCCGCATGTCAAGGTGCCGCCTATTCCACTCGCAATAACCGCAAAATATCACAGTGCCATCCACTCCAGCCACGCGCATTGCCTCCCCGTCTGTGTCAGGGGCACAATACAAGCTGCCCCAGGTCCCCTTACCTCCATACTCCTCTGTAGCAGAGCGCTCTGATCCCCTACTCCTCCCCCTAACCCATACTGTAACCCAACCCTGCGCCCTCCTCCCTCCTGCAACGCTCCACCCTTCCTTCCACCAGTGCACGTCACCCGTGCAGTCCAGCAGCAGCCTCCCTCCGCCGCGCCGGCCAGCACCACCCAGTCATTATCACCCACGTGCTTAATGGCCAACGAACTGATGATCCTCAGGCAACGCAGGTGGTGTTCCTCGAGGGGTGTGTGTGCACCGATCTTCCCTACAGTACCATCAGCGCAATCAAATTTCTCCACTATACTGTTCCCTCCTAGAGAACCGCAGGTTCTGAATAAAACTAGCTCATTGCAGAAGGATTCACGAGTGTGTAAGGATTAACGAGAGAGAGAGAGAGAGAGAGAGAGAGAGAGAGAGTGTGTGTGTGTGTAATTACCCACTTGTAATCTCCTACATGTACTGTATGGGACGGATGTTTACCATTTGCGAAGCCCCACACATGAACATTCTTCACTATCCTGCAACTTATCAAATTCATGTATAGCGTCAGCTCATTACTTTTGTGTGTGTGTGTGTGTGTGTGTGTGTGTTGGGGGCAGACTTCCAGTGATCGCAACTCAGCTGCATTCCCTCCTCCCTCAAACGACGCACGTGCAGCCCCAATCCCCGACACGATTCCTGCGAAATGGGAAATATTGTGCCAAGACCAGGTGCCGGCCCAGGAGGGAGGGGGGGACGCGCCCCGCCGCCACCAACCCGGGTTCTTGGCGGGGCCGCAGCGCCGCCGCTGGCCAGTCCTTGAGATTTCTTGACTCATCAGCTGAGCCTGCAACGGCTTGCACAACTCCACCACCTTGTCCTAGAATGAAGGGCGGCGACTCCCGGAAAGACAGGCCAGCCAAACGAGCCGCACGTCACGTCGGCATGAACTTTGCAGCGGCCGGCAGACAGAGCGGCGGCGCGGCGCGGCTCGGCGGCGGTGTGACCCCGCGCGAGCGAGCGATCGCTGCCGGGAACGCAACCCGCCCCGCGCGATTCTCGGAACTTTGACGTAACTCCCGTGCTGGTGGAGGGGCAGAGAAAGAGCCATCCAACGGTTTCTCTCACACTCACATACATACTCTCACACCTCAGGAGTCTCTGTCCTCATTTCCACAGGTGGCTTCATGACCGTCAATGAGTGCCATGGGCGGCTTCGCGAACGTCTTGGCTGCTTAAGATGAGCGCATGAACGTCCACGCTTCCACAGGTGGTGGAGGCACGAAAATCTTGTCTGCCAAATGTGAGTGCGCGAAGGTCCAAGCTGCCACAGGTGGCTGCAGGAACGTTTTGGCTGCCACAGGTGGCTCCATTAGCGTCTTGGGTTCCACAGGTGGCTGTATGATCATCTTGGTTGCCACAGGTGGCTCCAATAGCGCCTTGGCTGCCACAGGTGACTCCAACAGCGTCTTGGTTGCCACATGTGGCTCCATTAGCGTCTTGGCTGCCACAGGTGGATGTATGATCCTCTTGGTTGCCACAGGTGGCTCCAATAGCGTCTTGGTTGCCACAGGTGGCTGCATGAGGATCCTATGTGCTATACATGTGGCCTGGCCGTGTGAACGTTTAGGGTCGCGCGTCTGGGAGAGGTGTCAAGAGATGTCACCGGAAGGTGTGTCCTCAGGGCTGCAGACGGCAAGATGAGCACTAGCCAGCCGTAACTAACCCTAGGTCAGGACCCCTGCCAGTGTGTCAAGGTGTGCACACTACCCCACCACCACAGTTCCATGCCACAGTACTGGTCTTGGTGTGAACACTTCCGTTACATAGCTCTACCACTGCATACACCCGACTACCACAACCACCACTCTCCTCAACCACTGCAAGCACCCCGACCACCATTACCACCACCAAAACCAAGAGTTGGATCGCAAGGTCCTCCCTCCCAACCCTCAACCAAGAAAAAGAATGGCGATCCTCTCTACACCTTACCCTAAGCAGCTCCACCTACAAGAGGTACTACTTCCGTCTGGCTCCGAAATACACCTGCTACGCTCCATCTGTAACACTAAGTTACTGTTGGACACAGCCACAGATGCTAAGAAATTAATCTATATCATTCAAAATACGGATTACAGCAATAAATATGCGGATAAAACAGGACTGTGTGCATCGGGATATGTACTTCACTTTCACATTCACACACGTATTTCCACGCCAGCCTGTACGAATAAAATTGTACCTTCACACACACACACACACACACACACACACACACACACACACACAGAATGTCAAGAGATGGGACTCCACGAGTGCAGTAATCACTTCCCATAAAATATATATAAGTAATTACAAATAGCTAATTTCACACACACATACAAAGAAGTGAAGACGTGGTACATATGTACAAGGTCAGAAGACGGGGCAAAACGAGTGTATAAAACTACCTTCCCGTAACAAACAAGCAGTAATCACTTAACAACTGAGGATTTCAACTTTGGGAGAGACTGACTGGGGTAATCTGGATTCTTTCAGAGACTGAAAGAAAGTCGTCTCTATGTATATATCAAGAATCGGCGCTGTACATGGTAAGACAGCTGGCTGGATTTCAAAGTTACATTGTACCGTGGCAACGTTGCTGCTTTCCCGCTACGCATGCGCGTTGCGTGGGCCAGCAGTACCCGCTGAGGAGTGACGAGCACCGGATCCAATCCGTTGCTCTCGACGTTAGTCTATCTGTCTATTGTATGTCTATTGTAAATAAATGGGAGTGTCAAGAACTTACAGTCTCAATTCATCACCCTTCGGTTCCATCACATCCATGGCGCAGTGAGTAGGATACACACAAGTTCATAGTGTTCGCAATAAGATTTCCATACCAGCACGCCACTGAGAACACTAGGATCGGAAGATCTGCTAAACCATCGTTACCGGGTCTTTATATCTTCACACACAGCTGCATGGATACTGAAAACGTCACACACGACGCAACAGAAAACTACCTTAGCCTACACACGACAGCTGACCCCTGATTACTTTCTACTTTCTTTCTCTTTAACTTTTTCCTTTCTCTCCTTTCACCCGAGATGGCCTTGATCGGGGCAAAGATATTTGCCAGAGTGCCATGTCGGTCACTGTAAAAAAAAAAAAAAAAAATGATCGTGTAATGCCTGGGTTTGACTGCGGTATGTGGCAAATAGAGAGAGAGAGAGAGAGAGAAACGGAGTCTGACTCACAGCGGAGATGTTATCGAGGAAATCATATACATAGACCTGAAGAATTCGTATTGTAACATGAATTGGTAAACGGGGTTCAGTAGCCACGAACGAGGGCACTGCGGAGAAATGCTCAGTGAAATTTACAAGGGGAGGAGCAAGGAACATGGAGGGGCTGGGGCCCAGGCTGCTGCTGCGGTGGGTCATCGTTGGTCGACCTAGCCTAGCTGTTTGGACGCCGAGGACCCGTGGACCCATCAAGCCAATCCATTTTCCATTTCCTTTCCGCTTATTCCCATCTTTCGCATTTTATATGCAATGACACCGGATATCTATCAAATGCGTTTGCACTGTCTGTGTACACCACATCGGCAATTCTGTCTGCTTTCCTGGGCTTCAACAATTATATCATTGTGGTCAAGTAACTCAAACCATGTTGTCCTGATCGATGCAGATTTTCAACCTCCATTCAAGTCAGTCGTTCTGCTTCTTAAGCACTCGCTCGAAGATTCTATTAGCGTGCAACATAAGTGCTATCAGTCGATGGGCTGTTTTGTGAAGCGGGATTTTTCTTTTTTCACCAGGGATATCTAGCGCTCGAGCAGGAGGCATTTGACATTCATATATGGAGTTCCAGGGGTCTGTTCCTCGGGGCAGAGTGCATGGGCATATGCTCTCAATGGCTCTCCCCCCCCCCTCTCGAAATGCTGTGGCAGTGAGGTGGTGACATCTATCCGCTCCCCGTATCAGAGGGGAGATTACTGTTTAAGAAGAATGTATTCTGGCTCATGAACACCCGAGTCGTACCCTCTTCTGTTCTTAATGGGGCCAATGAAGTTTGTGGTTCTCGTTTTGAGTTCGGCGCATTGAGTAAGAGTATTTTGGATTATTTCTTGTTCCCTGGCCCTTGCTTCTTCTTCTTCTTCTTCTTCTTCTTCCTTTCCCCGCGTCTCGAACGATTTTCTGAGTCTATGTTCTACGTCCCACAGTTAATCAGGTGTGTTCTCTTTCCTCTACTACGTCAGCTATTCCTTTTTTCCACTCGTTCTGCTCTTGACCTCCTGTGCTTTCTGTTCGTTGGTATGTGCCTGATAAACTCGAATGCAAAGCGGAAAAAAAAAGGAAGGGTTTATTAAAAGATGTCAAAAAGTGAAGGGGCTTTGCAATGTGCCGTGGCGAAGACACAGGCGGCACTCCTGCCGGCCAGCATTTGAAAGGTACAAGAGAGCAAGAGACGATCATAACAGGATATGAAAGGAGGAGATGAGAAATCTTGAAACGAATACTGTGGACAAGGCAGCGGCCAAGCAAAACATTTTCCACGAATTCGCCGATCGTAAATCATCATTTAAAGAGGAGCTAATTAGACAAGAGTATTCAGGGGGAAGAGTTTTAAAAGGAAGATGTAAAGATGCGCAGAAGTGTTCTCACAGTGGAAGACGGAATGATAAAGAGTCTCGACCTACATAAGGGTCGCTGTCCTGATGAAATAATCTACGTGTGTGCTGAAGATGCGATTAATCACTACTTGTGATTACGATATGTGTGTTACGGGCAGGGAGAGCTTTAATCATGTGTGTGTTGTGTGTGTGTGTGTGTGTGTGTGTGTACCATGTCTTTAGTCCTATGTATGTATATATATACACACACACACACACACAGAGCCTAAGCTAGGTACATATAAATCGCTTGGAATTTGTTCAAGATGTCGCAAGAAGACGGTAAAAGCTAAGGGAGTGGATGAGAGTAAATGCCATACCTATCTATATAAAAAAAGAGAGAGACCGGTAGGATTCGCTGAACTAGAGGCCTAATGTGGTCTGTGAAGTACCAGACCAGACAATCAGAAAGCAAATATATATTTGACTTCTTGCACACAGGAGAAACTAGCTGAGACAGCATTGTTTATGGGAAAGGGGGTCACGTGTCATGAATCTTTTGGATTTCTACGAATGCGAGGTCTGTTTTGGGCATGAGAGAAGGCTGGGGCAGATTGTTCATAATCATCGCTGCCAGAGAGAATTTGTAAAAGCAGCACATGAGCTGTCGGCGAAGAAGCTGGATCTTCAGGCAGGAATAAAAGGAAGATAACTGCGATGGATTTAAGAGTATCTTACAGTGGAAGGGAACGCAAGATGCACGTCAGAGAAGCTTAGCTCAACCGGGTTGAGGTCAAGAGCGGCGTACCACAGGGTGTTTTCAGGGACCAATGCCCTTCTTGATCTACGTAAAAGGACTTGCCAGAAGGACCTTAGATAACTACCAGAATATTTTTGCTGATGATGCCAACGTCATGAAGGAAGCGACAAGCAGAGAGGATTGCATCAGTCCACAAGGGGATCTTGACAAACTCCAAAGTTGGTCTAACACAAGGCTGATGAAATTCAACCCGAGTAAATGTATTGAGGATGGGGCACAGCGAAAGATTGCCTTAGCGTGAATATCATCTAGAGGGAAATATGCAACAGGAATATGTATGAGACAGATACTTAGGAGCAGACATCGTCTCCAACCTAAAATAGAGCTCCACAGTACAATAGTAACCGAAACACGCCGTCTGCCGGCAATATTAGCGAAGCATTCAAGTAAGTGGATAAGGAAACATTCAGCAAGCTGTTCACATTCTACATGGGGCTAAAACATGAAACGCTTCCCATCTCTTGGTCACGTCACTTAAGCACAAACAAATACTAGAGAAGGTCCACAGAAGGGCAACAAAGATCGTAACAAACTTACATGAAAAAGTTGGAGACCTTACAATTATCCACCACAAAAGAGAAAGGAGTTGGGGTTACACTGATTACAACATTCAGGATTCTGAACAAGCTTGATGACGTAGGTAGTGAACCAATTCTTCGAAACATGCTGGCATGGAAGAACCAAGGGACTTAACATGAAATTAAGCAAAATTCTTGTTAGAAAAGGATGAAAAGAAGTACTTGTACAATATAATAGTTGATGAACAGAACAAAAGAGAACAAACTGACTTATGATATAGTGAATGTGGAGAGTATACATAGGTATAAAAAGCGGTGTAATAGTAAAGAAAGTTCAAGAATGGAGAACTCTCCACCCACCCCCTTACACAATACAAATAAGTAATCAAAAAAACGCACACGCACACACACACACACACAAACAAACACACGCACTTGATGAAGACCAATCTCCACTACCAAGAACGCAACATCATCCCAGAGTTCAAGCCAGGGAGGCACGTCCCACAGACCAACGAAAGTACGCAGGCATAGCCTGAATACCACGAACCTCGCCCATTGCCTACTGACGACTGACAGGGTGTTCTGCAAAGCCACTCACAAGCAACAAAAGCACTGGCTTACCGTCAATCTACACAGCGTCAAGAAAAGATGACGGAGCCTTAGAGGGATAATTCCTCTCTTGGTTCCTTGCTTTGTTCCTTCTTTTGGAAAGTAATGCAGGAAGGGAGGATTTCTAGCCATCCGCTCTCGCCCCTCTTAGTCGCCTTCTACGACACGCATGGAATACGTGGGCAGTATTCTTTCTCCCCTATCCCCAGGGATAATATATATATATATATATATATATATATATATAT
>JAYMFT010200408.1:0-11682 GCA_038088735.1 Panulirus argus
GTACGTGGAGAGTGAAGGTGATTATGATGGTCCTGTACGTGGAGAGTGAAGGTGATCATGATGGTCCTGTACGTGGAGAGAGTGAAAGTGATTATGACGGTCCTGTGCATGGAGAGAGTGAAGGTGATCATGATGGTCCTGCACGTGGAGAGAGTGAAGATGATCATGATGGTCCTGTACGTGGTGAGGGAGAAGGTGATTATACAGAAGGAAAGTTGGTTGATGACTTCCATTGAGAGCAGTGTAAATGAGACTTTTCTTTAACAGTTGTCATATTGACTATCATATATCTTCATTAACTGTCATATAGCCGAGCTGTAGGCGACAGGCTAAATGACTTCTCACTCTTTTCCGCTTATGTTAACAGGTCTTTCAGCTGGTGTGTCCGAATCCCTTTGGGTCAACCGAGTTGATATTTAGTAGTTTGTGGTTGTCAGCACGATCTTCAAGAACGTTATAAAGTTATGTGTGTTTGATTTTATACTAATGTTCCCTACTGTGGTTGGCGTACCGTTTGTTGCTTTAGGAACGCTCACTAGATTTGCTGCTGTTTCCTAGCGTAAGTAGGCAATTGGGCACTGCCTTATATATTGTAGGTAATCAGGTTTTTTCATCAAGGAAATGTCTTAGACCTGGGGTAGGCGAAGTGCCGAGGGAAATAAGAATATAATGAGACTCCAGTTTCAAAATTTGAAGGGATCCCCCCAAAACAAAGAAGAAACAGCATATTAGTAGTTTGGGAATCTGCTATTTTAGTCGTAATTTGTCCTGTAGATTCAAAACATCGGTCTGAAACCACTGTGACTAGGGAACCGACACATTTGTAAGTGTATAATGTGGATCATTTACGATTCTGATATCTCAACATGTGTGCAGGATGACATGTGTGCAGAATTAACTAAAATTATAAGAGTGGGCAGAGGCATCGGTTGGAGTTTTTGCGAAACAAAACGGTCACTCTCATGAAAAACAATAATTCAGTTCACACAACGTAGAGAAGCAATCTGGACCTGTGGGAATGGAACAGCTAGGCTAGACGTTACTCAGAGTCCACAAAGTCTCATTCGTAAAACCTGTTGTATTCATTCTTCTAAACTCTCTCTCATCCATAGACGGACGTACATACAACACCTTGTTAATGGAATATAGTGTTATAGTGACACATAGATTTACTCTAGGATTAGAACGCAAGATTGCAATGCTGCCCACGATGCAGTGCTCCCATTCGCACGGGGACAAGAACACCAGACACTTCGTCTTTTCCCACCTCATCCTCGTGCATTGGGCTATTTCGGTCCTTGTTGTAGCAGACTCTCTCTCTGTAGTCAGGGCAGCCACACACATCATTGCCTGAGCACCCTGCTGTTTTGGCATTTATTCTTGTCGTTGCCGCATTGGCCATTGTAGAGTACACAGACGCGGTTGCTCGAGGGTGCATTGTGCTGACTGGAACCCACTCTTCCAGTCCCAGTTTCCAGTAATACCCTTGTCCATACTGGATCTCAGGGTTTGCTGTGGTGAAATTACTTATGGCCCGTATTGTGAACCAGTATTATTGGCCGACATGGTACATGTTGTATAGATCGCATGATCTTCGGATTGTGTCGGTGTCTTCATGAACTCCCACCATCTAATTCTGACGGCTGAAATCTACTGAGGAACCTAATTCTGACGACTGAAATCTACTGATGATCCTAGTTCTGACGAATGAAATCTGCTGATGATCCTAATTCTGACGACTGAATTCTACAGGTGATTCTCATTCTGACGACTGAACTCTACTGAGAGAAGCAAATGACATAAAACCGTCCGACTGGATCTCTTTACTATGGCCTGCGAACAATATTGTTATATATCTTAATACCATACAGATTCCACATATACGTTGTTAAGTTCACTGACCTTGTAACAGACAACTACTGTGAGGTACCGTCCCTATCAGAGACGTATATAAATGCAAGAACAACAGCCATTATGAGAGAACAGGACCACCTCACAATAATGAGTAAACGAATTTGTCAAGGCCAATATTGAATAGCGGTTATCTTTGTGCGTCTAGTGGCGATGCCTCATCGCGAGGGATATGGTATCCTTTCATTATCGCATTTCAAGAATGATGATAAGGTCTTCCTAGCATCACTTTTATGCAAAGTACAAGTTTGGCAATGAACCTGATCAGATATGCTTTGCCCTTTTGGACTGGAAATATCGAAGTGGAGTTTAGATTGTGTTGCTCTGTTGGGATATGCACTCTGTTGGGTGTTAACTACTAATGTGCATTAAGTCAGGGAACAACCTAAGTGTAGAATCTGGCTGGATGGTGAATCCACACACGTATCTGTCGGCAAGGCAAAGTTGTTCCAGATAAAGTAGTTCACGACAAGACGCTTGGAGTGTCGCCTCGGAGATGGTAGGGTATGTGTAAGCAGAAAGAGATGTGCCAGGCTTTCTCTTCTGATTTGGGCACATCGCCCCTTCACCTAACTGAGGACATACGATGAACACTGTGATATAATGCATCGGCCGGAGCGTTATGCTTTCCAAGTTCATGATTTAGGTCGGGTTAAAGCTGTTGAGTACCAGCTTGAAAGCTTGACGGATGCATGTTTAGTCTTAAGCTGATTAAAGATGATATGTATTTAAGTGAGCAAACACAGTCTGTAGTCAGTTACGAGTTCCCTGAAATGTGTAAAAGCCTCCAAGCCAGAGCTAACGCTTAGCGTTCGGTGGTTGAGTGATTTTTCCTCGGCTTGGACAGGCTATCATTGCCATGTGGGATGAGATTCAATAATCCCTTGTATTGCTGCATAAGGTTTGCCTCAAGTACTGCGCCGCTATTGCCCGTCTCCGTTACCAAAGGCAAAGAGAAATCGGTGAATGTAAGAAATTCTTTTTTCAAACCAGTTCACCGTGTCGAACAGGAACCCATTCCAAGAGCGAGGCCTATTTCAGTTGGGAGAGGTGCAGCTGAGACCTTGCAGAAAATGCAGGACGCAGCCGGTGCAATGAGAGCACGTACCCCGTTCACATCCCCGGCAGGGTATTCCGACTTAGCAACGGCCTTGTCGCCATCAGGTAAAACGCCAGACATCTCCAAGACGTGACCAGTATACTCGATATTTTGCTCCCGAGGAAACGAAGACTTCGATAGTTTGATATTTGATTAAAGTGCTTTCTTGAGATCCTGATGAGTGGTTTGAGGCGTCACGACTTACAGATGATCATGTCCTTCACTGGGGTCATGACCTCTGACCTTACCTGTAGTGACCATGACCTCTGGCCTTCCCAGCTGCAGCTGAATCATTGTACACACAGAACACGTATAACCCACCAACTCTTCCGTGTCAAAAGGGAAATGGCCAGACTTGACTGGAAACTTGGAGACAACCACGTAACTGACAGTTGTCCTTAGGCAACTTTGAAGGTCGTATGGAATCGGCCAGAATCTGTGGTGGGGATGAACCGTTGAAAATGTATATGGACGGAGTACGGTGAGCTGGGCATCGTCCTCAGTCAATAGATAGACTAGGATCCTATGATCATGAACCTAACCTTCCATTATCATGGGGCATTCAACCGGGACTTTCAGTGCCAGGGGTAAGGTAGATTATTCCTCGTCTGTATTGGCAACCGAAACTCCTCTTCATCTACGGAAAACATGAGGTAAAACTCGTTATCAGGAAAAAAAGATTTATTATCAAACTGTTGCTTCAGTTTGTATAAAAACAAGCCAACTGGCGTGACTGTTGGTTACGTTGGTTACGCTAGCCAGAGGGGAACGGACAGCAGACACAGCTCGCCAAGGTCTTTTAAAAACAGTAAAAGCTTAAAAGATACGGAGATAAAGTAGACAGAAGGGAATACTTTTAGATCCTGGGAGTGGACATGGCAGCACAACCACTGAGGGGTCTCATTTTTAATAGGAAATGTTCCTCTATCTTTGAACCCGAGTGGGATATTAGAAAACAATTGTATATATCTGTCTATCTACCTATCTATCTATCTGTTATCTATCTATCTATCTATCTATCTATATTCCTGTGCCGGTCAAACTTGAAAAAGCTTAATATCCGTGACCGGAGGCAGTCTCATTCAGTGTTGATGGTGGAATGGCCTCGCCTTCCTATTTGAGCGGAAGTTGAACAAAAGCCGTCATAAAATCTGTCGCTGCCCAGACTAGATTTAGCGAATAATTCCGTAAGAAAAGAAGAAGAAGAAGAAAAGAACTGCTAACAGGACTTGGACGTAAGGAGGGAAAAGCCTGATGAAGGCGCTAGTTAGAGTCGTCTCCCACGTTGCCATATAGAGCAGAGGGATATGGTGCTTATCCACCTTGTATTATTAAAGTCTTCGTAACAGAAGAAGTAAGCTTTGTACACGAGTTGGTTTTTCTGATTGCTAATTATGCAGAGGTGACGCTAGGGATATGTGGGTCTCCTGGGGCAAAAGAGTCATTTGAGGCCCCCAAAATGGCTTAATAATCCATAATAACTTCGTACATATTCGACTTTCCGTATTTATGAGGCTGTGATGAAAGTGCCCAAAAATAATATTGATGATACGAATAATTGAGTATGATTATAAAAGATACAAAATCTTTTGTAAGACTTTTATATCATGAGGTCCTAGGCGGCTGTCCAGGTTGCCCTTCTCAAAGACAATTACTAGGATATTTCAAGTGAGTCCGTTAATCCAAATATTACTTACCAGAAATTAATAGACAAGGAAACATTACTGTTTCGAAAATCTTGTAAGTTGTGGCATTGCGTTGGCCTGGCAGCTGTAGTAACACATTTCCTGCTGCACTGCATTGTGTTTTGGATAGAATTTAAACACAAGAAAAGAATCTGTATACAAGGCAATGATTACGTATTGCACCTGAGTAAGCTGAAGAACTGTCAAGCAAATTCTAAAAGAGGTCAGATATTTAGCTCGAAATAATCAGTGGTTGATCATTAAGGTCAAAGAAAAAAAAAGAATACCTTGATATTGAGAACGAATTTGATAGTGATTATCAGTCCAGATTAGAATACTTTAAAGGATTAAAAATGAAAATACCACAACGTTTAAAAAGGATTCGACTTGTCACCAGACTTCGGTGCTCATAATCGGTGAGTTGTCAGGCCTCTTGAAGAGTTTTACCTTTTCTGGCATGAGTACTCCGTTTTCAATGTCACTGACGTATATCTAATAGAACACTGAATAAACAAACATACTTAATTAAAAATGTGTCTAAGTTAGGTTCAGATTGATGAAAGATAATCGTCCACTACGATTAGTCTCTCTGAGAGTAGGTAGGCTACCACTGCCAGAATTGTACTCGAGTGGATTTAAGGGCTTCCCGGATTTCCTCCGTGTGGTTCATAAAGAGTATAAGCGTAAAGAGACTTTTTAATGTAACATTCACCCGTTTTGGTGACGACTGGAGTCCCTCGCCCGAAGCCTCTCCTCTTGTATGAGTGTCATTTGGCTTGATGGCAATAATCTATCTACGTCCACGAATGATATGTGCAGAGATCGTGTCCTCTTCACCGCTCTCTCATTCGTTCCACGAGACATTCATTAAAACTGGCTGCCGTATCCTCTTGCAACCATAAATCCTCTTTCGGAACTCATAAATCACCCGCCGTCCCTGAGGGTTCTCGTGCGTCTCCCTCATAACCTAGTGCCGATGAGATATCATGTGACTGGTGCCAGTGAACCCCTTTAGATTAGTCATGAGAGATATTTCATTTGTCCACAGAGCACTCGAACTCCTCGCTGGGGTTGAAACACACATGGGTTCGAGTCCTGGGCGTGGCAGTAGGCCTACACCCAACCCAGGTGCTCATCCTCCCCTCGGGGCTGGTCGATAAATGGGTACCTGACTGAGACAACACAGGTGTAAAACTCTTTCTCCCCACAGCACACAAATAGTAACCAGTCCTTCCAAACGTCACCAATTGCCCACTCCAGTCTCTACCCCAGCTTGGCTTATCTCCCCCTACTCCCCAGTGCCTCTCACCCCACGAGATACCCCACACCATCTAACTAGAGCCATGACTCGTATCCTTCCCAGACGCTTTGATGATATCGCCATTGCCCTAGCCATTTGCCTCCTGACTACGGTTACTCATCACCGTATATACCGTAAGAGAAAACGTCATGCGAATCGTCATTGTCTTCACTCGTTTACGTCAGGATCCGGGCGTCACCAATCATTCCCCTGGATGATACCAGAAACGCTCCCAATCATCCGCGCTCCATACAGCACCAAGATGTCTGAAAGTATACAGAACCTGCTCTCCTGAGGTTCAAAAGGTTCACCCTTTTGAGTGAATTGCTTTTCAACTCCTCTGAATGGTGTAGTATGTCCCTGTCCCTTCCTATTCGTTCCTCCACAGTTGATGGTCCATGTGTTTTAATGAGTCTTGATGTCACTGTTCATGTGTTCCTTTAACTGCACCACTGCACCAGTATTGACACACCATAGCCTTACTCGGTAAAGCCTTTTGACATACGAAAATCCTTGAGCATATTGTTCAGCATGTGGAAATGACAAAACCCGTTTACATTTCTGGTGATCGACTGCAGTATTCTCGTCGTAAGTAAAGTTACAGTTTAAGAAAGACATGATAGATAAAAACACCATTGGATCAGTACATCTCATCGGAATTCCCTTCGCTTTTTAGTTCCTAATCCAGAGAGATCGTTTGGCATAGTTGTCGACTAGAAATGTACAAATTTCGTCACTATATCAAACAGATAACCTTTCCCTGTTTCGTCAGATATATCCTCCAGACAACAGGGACGAATGGATTCGTGTTCTCTCACACTTACTGTCCTAAGAGGATATTCGCAATTTGACACGGCCCCTTCCAGTAGGCGATACACTGCCCCACCAATCCCTGATGGTCAGCGTAAGCTCATTCGAGTGTTCATGGGCTTGCGTACGCTCCCTCATTACTCTACAGACTGAGAAATTCAGTCTCCCAAGGAATGACGAGTTGCACATTATGGTATACGCTGTCGACCAGCTTAACATGTCTATGAGGTTCTTGACTGATCACTTAGGAAAACAGACAATTTTTTTTTTTTTCGGTGGGCTAATTCATGCTGGGCTAAATCTAAAGCTGACCTGAAGGAAAAGAGAAATCACCTCTCGCCACAATGTTGAGGCTCAAGACATCCATCAATAAGTGTGGCGAAGGGAAAAATGCAAGATGTGAAAGCTTTCATCTCTTTAAATACCTTGATCAAATGAAATCCTTTCTTGATCTTATTAGGCTTCACTCTAACTTCATCCGCAACTCTGCTGAATTTAGCTATCCCTCGAATATCACCGATATTTGGGCAGGACTGTATCAGACTTCTTTAGGCAACCTTAAATCTCTGGCAAATGCCTTTCCCCTTCGAATGATTTCCTGATTATTTTCTGAAGCTTACATTTTAGGATATTGGTGCCTCCTGTAAAGGCTTAGGGGATGTAGCATGCAGAGGAATGTTGATAAATACTTTCCCTTGTCTCTTCCTTTTCCGTTTCATAAACCTTTCTATATTTCATTTAAGGCTCGGTCTTTATGTAGACTTTTATCCGTGACTGGAGCCTTCAACATGAAAAAAAAGAAGAAAAAGCCGTGCCCCATTATGCATTGAAATCTTACTCCCACTAAAAGACTTGAGTTGAACTATTCAGTGAATGATCTTGAAACCGTTCCTGTTCTTTTGGACCTTGAAATATATTTCCGTGACATCATTTACGATGAGGCGAAGTACTCTTTCTTCAACAATATTGGCAACATTAGGAATCATTTACCATTTAGAGTAGTTTAGAGCTGTATCATAGATAAGTTTAAACATAGGCTTAATAGATATCTCGCTTGATATCCACGAATAACATGAATTGCACCCCTTTAGCTGAACGAAAAGTCTACAGGTCTTCCTCTTTGAATAATATTTCTTCTCTTCCCACACTAATCCATCAGTTCCTGTTCTCTTCCACTATCACAAACAGCTTCATTAGGACCAGTGGTCTGTTGCTGTTTGATTTCATTTGTATTCGTGTTATGTAACTGAAATCCTTATTGACCTCCAGCCCTTCTTATAGCAAATGAAAGAGAATAATCTACAACGCAGTTAAGTCCGCTGTTTCTTGACCAGTGCAAGAGTCATAGTTCGCGTTTTTACACGGTAAAAGCTAACACAATAGCGGGTACTCTCTCAAGACACTCTTTCGCCTCCGTCTACACACACAATCCTCTAGACTTTACCCTCACGAGGTTTTTCAGTAGCAAGAATCAGATCCAATTAATCCTGATGTCACTGGATTATGTCAGAGATGAGTTCCCGCTGTTGCGTAAGTCTTAGTTTTAATTGCATGTTACTAAATCGCCAAGTTACCTGTTCCTCTATATCTCCTTTAGGTTCCGAATCTTGTTACAAAGGAATACAAAGGAAAACAAAGGAATTCAAATAGCAACAGGCCATTAGGCCCTCTCGAGGCTCTTTATGGTAGTGGGAGATATCAGAAACGCGCAGAACAGCGTGGCAAAAGTTCGAAGGCAATGCAGATAACTCAAGGAAAATAACCCGTAAATTGTCATTGGGACTATGTGGAGGCGATACTCTTAACATCTTTCAGTCTGTAGACGTTCGCAAAGATCATCGAAAGCGATTTCACTCCAGCTGATGTGTTACCACATCCGTGGATAAATGTTTCCCCCTGTGTGTCGCATAAAGATACCGCCCCGATGATATAACGCTTCTCCATGACATTGACAGAGGGTCTCTCTTGACAACTTGAGTGGGTTCACTCCTATCGATTCTGGTTCGTTGTGGTCGACTCATTCTTTCGTTAATGCGCGCATGAAGTGCCAAGATCTGTCTGTGATATCGAGCACTCTGTCCCTGCGCAGCGTGCTCACGTTCAAAGCACTTTTCAACAATTCGAACCCTGAAATGTCGTTTCAGCAGCTGAGATCAGAACATCAGAGACCTTTCCGAAAAGGACAGCTGGTCTTGCTCCTGCAACACATCCTCAATGAATCGATTTGAAGGAAGAATGAAGTCATTTCCAGTTCGTTTTGACCTCAGTCGATTTACTGAGAGGCAAAGGACAATAGTGCATATCCGAAGTTTGTTAAATGCGCACGAAAGGAATGGAAATACGTACTTATGAATACAAATGAACTCGAGCAGCAACAAGTTAGATATCCAGCCCCCCGCTAAAAGGGGAGGGAGCGAGGGGGCTGGAAATCCTCCCCTCCTGTTTTCACTTTTCCAAAAGATGGAACAGAGAAGGGGGCCAGTTGAGAATTTTTTCCTCAATGGTTCAGTCCTCTGTTCTTGATGCTACCTCGCTGACGCGGGAAATGGCGAATATGTATAATATATATATATACATATATATATATATATATATATACTCTGACCTGAGCTAGGGTGGATGCTGGGTTGACTGTGGACCGACTGTCGCAACCAGGACTCGAACGAGTGAGTGCTTCACTGTCAGGAACGCTAACCGCTACACCAAGGACGTCCATAACTCCTAATAGATACGATTTTAGTCCACACTGATCTCATATTCTACCATAGCAGATCTGTCTCCTTAAGAACCTGCATATATGAACATGGACTTAAGTTGGGTATTCGGCCTCACGTCAATACCTGATTTCCCTGCCGTAAAACATCGTCATCTCCACACAAACATACGCCAGTGCCTAATGGCGTGGACTTAACCGATTTTACCTAGTGTTTCTGCTCCATAGGCATCTCCTCCATTCACCAAATCATTCCTGCATTATCTTACCTCATTTGCAGTTTCTCTAACGAGAGTTGATTCAGTATTGCACTATTTCTTGCAACTTCGGTGGCGACCGAACGTATATACAATTGCCGGACTATGAGTCTGTCTGTGTGGGTCTGTGACAATGCCACATATCTATCTTTCAACCCGTCGACTTCACTAGTCTACTAGCATCAGGTATCCTGCCTCGTTCCAGTATTTTTCCCTGGTATTAAACTTTTCCAAACATCCACTCGGCCGTAATCCTTTCATACTTCAAATTACTCACAGTTTCTCTAAATGTTTCATCGAAGGGTAGCCCAGTCACTGAATCCGATTTCATCATTTTTTTCCTCCTTTGTATTTAGATTTCGGTTCTCACTCTATCGAATGTAAATTCCCTTGCTTTCATTTCTAGTTAATTTGATATTTTTCCTGGATTTCCTGTAACAATGATGCCACACTCACCTTCCGGGGATAAAAGATTTGGTACAATACACGGAAATGAAAACTCATTGTGTGTGTGTGTGTGTGTGTGTGGGTGTGTGTGGGTGTGTGTGGGTGTGTGTGGGTATGAAGTACTCTCTTCCTAAAGGCTCTGAGAACATATCGAACTTTCAGTATACCACTATGGCTCATTTGCAGTCCGAGCACTTCCACATATATCTTCGACCACTCTTGACCACTCGGCGAAATACCCTAACGTGAACAAGCTATTCATAACCGGATCATCTTGATTCTACGTGTAGAAATGGATACAAAAGCTTGTAGGTAAAGTCTTTCACTTCGAATGAGAGGCGAAGTATATTTTCCGCAACGGAATTACCAATATATGGAATGACATGCAAAGAAGAGCCGAAAAACGACGCCATAAGTACGCTTAGACGAGTGATGTAATACTCGTATTCATTTTCAGGAAAGCCGAGACAGCGCGGGCAACTGGATGCCCTGTTTTCACTTTTCCAAAAGAAGGAACAGAGAAGGGGGCCAAGTGAGGATTTTTCCTCTAAGGCTCAATCCTCTGTTCTTAACGCTACATCGCTAACGCGGGAAACAGCGAATATGTATGAAAAAAAAAATGTATGTATGAATATATATATATATATATATGGTTACATATTTTTTTAAAAAACAGAAAAGCCATGATTTTTGTAAAGGGAGGTGGCATATGTAGGAGAGGAAATCAGTGTCGCTCCCGACAGAGAAATCTGCAGCGATCTGGAAGGGTAAAATGGCTATCATTTGTGAAGGAAAAAGTCGATGCAACCAAAATTTCGCATAAATTTCTTGAATACCCACATCAATGTTACTTGTGAACAGTTCTAGGAGGAGGAGAGGAAGAAAAGAGCTTGAGGAAAAATAAAGAAGGAGGAGAGAATGAAGATGAGGAGAAGGGTATGAATAGTAGGGAAAGATACGAAGAAGACTGAAGAATGAAGAGGAGGTGGGAAAGATAGGGAGAAGGTAAGGAAGGGAATGGAGAAGGTTCGGAAGAGAAAGTAAGGAAGAGAAGGTGGAAAGGAAGGTGACTAAGGAGACAGGAGGACAGACTAACAGGAAAGTGTAGAGAAGAGCTGTAAGTGTAAGAGTAGGAAGGAAGGTTGAGGGATTAAAACGATGAGAGGCAGGCTACTGCCACCACCACCTGGCCACATGTGAGGCTCCTGGTGAGGCTGGACGCCTCTCGAACTTTAACGGAGGCTCACCGCAAAATCGTCTCTTCCATTGTTTTTGTGATTTCATCTGGCGCTATTCTTACTGTGCCCTGTAGCTGTTATCCGTGACCTCTGTGGCTGCTGTCTATAGTTCTTGAGGTTGTTGATGTATTCTATGGTTACTGTTGATGCTCCCTGAGGCTATCGTTGATGATTTTTCTTGCCTTTGAATCTCTGTGACTGCTGTTAACCCAGTTTATATAT